>OY992536.1:207825116-207998556 GCA_963921195.1 Pegoplata infirma
ACGGCTGAATCAATTAACATGAAATTTTCGCAACAGATAGTACTAAACGAGGCGGGAACTATAGAACATAAAATGAGCGATCGGACAATGGGGCATAAACTGACACGCCCTGTTAAATTTATTGCACCTCTTTTCTGCCTTTTTCGCAATAACGCTTATTCGGCTTAACTGATTTTGAAGAAATTTCCACCGCAGATAGTACTAACCGAGGCAGGAACTATAGGCCACAAAAGAGTGCGCTTTGACAAAGGGGAGTCCCATAATCATGCTTAAACGGCTTAAACGATTTTAATGGATTTTTCACCACATATAGTACTTCCGAAACGGGAATAATAAACTAGAATAGAGCGTGTTTAAACCACGGGGCGTAAGTTGTAACGAACCTTTGCACTACACTGAAAGTTATTTTTTGTCTGTTCCGTAATTACGCAAAATCACGCAAAAACGGCTGAGCCAAATTTTAATAACTGACTAACCGATGCGGGCCCATATCAGTGTGCGATCGAACAAAGGGACGTTAATTGCCACACCCATTATAATATATTGAAAGCAGTCACGGTCCGTGAAGTTGTCACTGGGTATTCTCTACTTATTTAAAATATCAAAATTATGAATATAATGTACGTTTTTCTGGAGGTAACACATTCCCGCGATTAACAAAGTCTCAGTTTTATTATTTTTTATTGTAAGCAGTCAAAATTCACTTTTGTGCTCCATTTATTTGCGAAATAATGCTTTTTGTTAATTGTCGATGTGGTGAGTAAACAAAACGGCAATAAAAAAGAATTTGGGCTGCATCTTACTCAAAAATATACAAAACTAATAACATCGGATCTTTATCTCTCTCGGACATGCATTAGGTCCAGCAAAACATTAATTTTATACTTAAATTTGCTGTTTTTAAAAATTAGAGAACACCCAGTGACAACTTCACGGACCGTCACTGATTGAAAGATATTTCAGCCTATTCGGTTATCGCGCTTAAACGTCGAGTACTAAACAAGGCGGGAATAATGGGTCATATCAGCGCGCGGTCGGACAGAGGTGTTGTAAAATGATGCGAAATTGAAATTTTCACCAGATGTAGTGCTAACCGAGGATGCAACCATAGGGCATTACAAACTGTTATTCATTATATAATATATACAGCTAGTTTTTAATATTTTAAATAAAAATTTAAAAAACCTGAAAAATTTATCAGTTCAGGTAAACAATTTATATTTCCATAATTTAAGCTGTTGGAAATTATTTGATTAAAATAATTTGGAAGTCTATGCGAAACAAAAATATATTTAAATAAAAAAAATTAGTGAAACTCAAAATAATATTTTAAAAATTTCGATTACTTAATATTGATTAGAGTCTGCAAAGTTTTTCAGTTAATTCTTATTTTTATCAATCATACTCATAAAATTATTATTTTAGTTTTACAATAATAAAAAAAAATATATTTTTTTAACAACCTACTTTAAAACAACTTATCTCCAGTTCGCCTTCTACCTCTAAACTTTGTTGGCATTTAATATTAAAAAAAAAAATAAAAAATATTGAAACTTTTATATACAAACAAAAAATTACATTACTTTGCTTAAGAAGTAAGAAAAAGAAATAAGTACTAGTACTTGAAGTTTGTTATTTTCATTTTTATATATTTTGTTAGGAAAAATTGTAATAAAATCACGTTTCACGTTGCATACCATTAAATCCCAGCTTCTTGCATTTCATCATAATGCATACAATATATTTTAATAGTTACTAACAGAATTGAACGAATATAACAGAAAAAGCTTATATGTATTAAAAGGCACTACCTTCTCAGAAAAACTATAGAGAAGGTACACAGAAAAAAATAAAAATGAATTTCAATTACGAAATTCGTTGATTCAATTAAAAAATTAATTGATTTCGGACGTATCACGAAAATGCGCATATTAATTACTCATTTTGTTTGAAAACAGTTTTAAAACTTAATTAAATTGTTAATTGAATCAATTAAAGTTTTAATTGAAAATAAAATGGAAAACCAATTAAAATTGTAATTAAATAAATATATAAAAAAAAATTATATAAAATTGAAAATCAATAATATAGATTTATTGATTCACATAAAATTTTTAATTGAAAAAAGACCAAAACTCAATTTAATTTTAAAAGTTGAACTTCAAAAAATGCCTAAAAATAAATAAACATAGAATGTTTTTGTTTTACATTATTAAGAAATTTATTTTCTTTATTAAATATAAACACTTGGTATAGTTTTGCATAGAAACATTATAGTAGTATTTTAAAATATCAATAACTATTTAAAATTACATTTTTATTTTTAAATCTTGTTATTGCATGCATTTTTGTCGCCTTAGTAAAGTTGAATCAAAAAAAAATTGTATTATATTTCAATGTGCAAAACACAACTGTACACATTTTATTATCAAAACAATTTATCCGCAACGACCGCTCGCCTTAAAGAAAATAATAAAACTAAATTTTTTTGTTGCTTTCATGTATTCATTGGCTGCTACCACCAAAATATACAAAACAATAGTTCAAAAGTTTTTTTTGTTGTTTTTTGCATTTTATTTTTTCATTTGCTACTAACACTAAAGCATATAAAACCGGTTTCGTTTGTTTATTTTATTTTTATTTTCAGTAAAGTTAAGAATTCAATTAAAACATTAATTGAATCAATTAAAATGTTTAATTGAAGTTAAATTTAATATCAAATCCATTTTTAATTAAAAAAAAAATCACGATATTATTTTCTGTGTAATGCATTAGAATACCATACACTCAAAATATTAAAAACCATTTCACTGATTTTTTGTTTAAAATAAAATCATACTATACTAAAAAAATTATGTCATTGACTGTTTGTAGTTTATTTAAAAAAATTTTACGTTTAGTCGTTTTTAAAAGAAAAAACATTTGTTTGATGTTCACTTTTAATTAATGACTACTTCTGTCCTTTGTTTCAAAAATAACACACTAAAATATAAAGACTTTCATTAACATTTAATTTTTAAAGTCATTTATTTTTGTTATGTAAGTAAAAACTACTGATTATTCATTAAATTTTTAATGATTTGTGTATGTTATTTTTTTTTTTTTTAATTGTTGGTATTTTCTAGTGAGGTATCATTAGTTTTTACCTATACAAATAGGTTATTTTTTATTATTTATAGAAATATAAAAACATGTTTGTATCAAGTGACTTTGTCACAATGGGTAGAGTGTCTGGTCGGAATGTAGTTGATTGCGGGATCGATTACTCAATACTATTAAATAGTTTACTGGTGCAAAATTAAGTAATTTTTTACTCAATAGTATTAAAGGTTTACTCAAATATTGTTTTTATTTATTTCTGTGTAAGTTTACATTCTTTTTGTAAACTAAGAACTTTTTCTTGTAAATTAAAAATTCTTTACTGAAAGCTTTGATAACAAAGATTTTAGCACTAACTTAACAACTTTCTGACGCGACAAAATTTACATGAAATTCTTGTGATTTTACGATATATTTTGTTAACTTTTATTTGACAAGTAATTTTTTTTGTGATTTACAAGGATTTATTATTATTATTTTTTGACTTTATAAGAATACCAGAAATTAAAATTTTCTTCTACATACATTTTTTCAACTTAAACTCGTAATAACAAAAAACATTTAACATTTGATCAATTTTCTAAGTAACTATACTTTCCTAAGTACGTATGTCAGAGAAAAATATTGCAATCGTAACAAGCTAGACATTAATATCAAATGTAAAAGCTTTGATTAAGTTGAATGTAACAAAAAAAAAATATATAAATGTATCAAAAAGTGTGGGTTTGCAGTTTCATCGTTTTTATTTTTTTTTTATATTTATTTTTCTTAAGTTCATACTCGTGCAAACATTTCTTTTTTATGAACATTTGTAAGAATTTTTTTTTTATATTTTTATCGTTAAACTTCACTTTGTAAGAAAATTCAAGTGTAAATGAAGTAGTTTAACGCTTGAATGCATAATTTCTTTTAAAAATTAAAGAAGAGTAGAAATGATGATTTTTACTGTCAGATGGGGTGCGTGCAAAAATGCAAAAAAAAAAACAAATTGTGCAAATATGCACAGATGCATGCAGTACAACACATGTGTGAACATCGTATGCATTTTAATGTAATAAATCCTAATAAAGATTACTATTATTTTGGGGAGAAAATTTGCAATTTAAGATTTTTTTCTCCAATATGTTTGCACATGTTACAATGGCAGCTTATATCATTAAACGAATGGAATAGTATGTAAATAGGGGTAAATGATTCAATACTTTTAAATTAAAGACAATTTGGTTTAGAAAAAAAAAAAAAATACAAACTAAAACATGAAAAAAAACTGCCCTTCCTTACACAGAAGGTAGAATTCTAAGTAATTGTGTTATTTAACTTAAAAATAAAAGAGAATATCGAGGGACTGATGCACTTTCGATAAAAAGTGAGGATATGCAACCATGTTTCAACATAAAAAGTAAAATATTTAATTTGTAAAAAAAAATTCTTAGAATATAAGACTTTTTCTAAAAAATGTATTAAAGATCTTCCTTTTACAAAATTTCTCAGAATTTGCAATAGGAAAAATGTCTCAGAAACTGAGACCCACTAAGAATCTGAGAATTTTTGTATAAAGGAAAAATTATTGACTTTTTCTATAAAGGAAAAATTGTTGATTTTTTCTATAAAGACACAATTTATAAGAATCTGAGAATTTTTCCATTTCGAAAAAATTTCTCAGAATTTAAGTATTTTTCTATAAGAATACTTAAGAATCTGAGACTTTTCTTTATCTCAGAATCTGAGACTTTTCCACTATTTGGTAAATGATGAAAATCGGACAAATGGTAAAAAAAATTCACTCCTTGAAGAACTTAAACAGCCCAAACAAGTTAGAGTTAGGCAGTGCCAAATCTTTTCTGCCTTCCAACATGTAAAAAAATTAAAAACAGTTTTGTTTGGAAAGGGGTCTTTGGGGGACATCTTTGCAATTTGCGGTTAATGTTTAATTTTTTTTTATTCTGCTTTTTGCGCTGTATTATTACAATTTTATCAATATTTAAAAATATTTTCAATATCTATACGCAAAAAATTATGTCATTAACTGTTTGTAGTTTATTTAAAAAGTTTTAAGTTTAGTCGTTTTTAAAAGAAAAAATGTCTGCGAATTTTGTATTCTTGCCCAAAACATTAAATCATGATAATGTTTTGCGGAAGATTTGGGTGTACTTGCCAAAACAAATTTTTTTTAGAAAAAATAATGTTATATTACTTTGCTATTCCATGCAAAACGAATTGAAATATCAGTCGAGGACCCAATTAAATAACCAAAAGAGCTGTACATTACGTAAGTAAGTGCATAAATAAGTGCAAAAAAGTGTTTTTACATGTTGGAGAGTATAAAAGATTCGGCACCAAAGAATATAACACTCTCACTTGTTTTATGTACATTTGATAAACAAATGGAAAATTTTCATGCGAAAAGCTTAGACTTGGTGAAAAAGTAGTTTTGGTAAAAAAAATGTTTTTTCTTTTCAAGAAAAACAAAATTATGTTAAAAAAAATTTAATGAACCCAAAATTTTTGGTGAAAAAAAATTTTTGATGAAAAAAAGTTTTTAATGAATTTTTTTGATGAAAAGAAAAATTTTTTTCAAAAAATTTATAAGAAAAGAAGTAAGAAAATTATTGTCGGTCAAGACCGACCATATAATACTCTACACAAGAGTTTTCCGAAAACTGGCCTTGGAAAATGGGTCCTATGGACCGATTAGATATATATTTTGTCAAATCTTTAATAAGTGTAAAAACACGCAGAAATCAAATTTGAGTGAAATGTGCTTCTATTTGTTGACAATAAACCCGCTCGGGCGAAATTTTCAAAAGGGGCCTAAGTTTAAAACTGGTCCGATGACTATCAGATTTTATAAAGTTATTTAAGTACGCGTTTAACATACACAAACAAAATTTTAATTAAATATTTTCTATTTTCATGAAATTTGAGAGATTTATGTGAAAATCGGGAAGATGGTTTGTATGGGGGCTACAAGAAGAACTGGTCCGATTTCTTTAAAATTCGGAATGATAATTTGTGACGACAAAACACGTTTACCTGCTTAATTTCGAAAATATACCTATTATAATACGGTTATTAGAGTCATTTGAGTCAAATCTAATGAGGACCTCTGTATGGGGGCTAGGTCTAAATATGGACCGATTTTTTCCAATTTCAATAGACTTCGTCATTGGGCCAAGAAAGGCTTAAGTTTCAGATTTAAAGTCAATTGAATAAAAATTGCGACCTGTATCGTGTTTACACCGTTTACGTGGACAGACAGACAGACGGACGGACAGACGGACATCGCTAAATCGACTCAAAAAGTTATTCTGACTCAATCGGTA
This sequence comes from Pegoplata infirma, assembly GCA_963921195.1. Classification (NCBI taxonomy): domain Eukaryota; kingdom Metazoa; phylum Arthropoda; class Insecta; order Diptera; family Anthomyiidae; genus Pegoplata; species Pegoplata infirma. The sequence continues at coordinate 207,831,539 of OY992536.1, forward strand.
TACTTAAAGGTGGGTCTAGGACCAATATTAGTTACAAACATCAGCACAAACTCATTATACCCTGCACCACAGTGTGGTGTAGGGTATAAAAATATGAAAAAACAAAAATTTTTTGGTGAGAAAAAAATTGATAATAAACAAGTAAAAAAGTTAAATTCGGCCTTGCCGAATGTAGTGATACCCTCCACAATTTCAAAGAGATTATTGCAAAAAACTTTATTTAAAAGGAAATAACTTTAAAAAAAAATAAATTTTGAAAAAAAAAATTCCACGAAAAAAAATTTTGGTAAAAAAAAAATCCGCGATTTTTTTATTTTTTTGTCAAAAAATATGTTCGTACTTGTTTAAATACCATTTGATGTTCAATTATGTTCACATATGTCAACAAGAAGCCGAATTAAAGCATTTTGTATTTTTAGGTTATGTTGAATGTACTGAAATTTTTGAGGTGTGCTTACATTTTCGTTCATAACTTTTGAACCCCTGAACCGATATCGCTCAAATGCAATACCAAACTTCTCGGGAGAACTTCCAATAAATCTGCTAAGTTTAAGTCATCTCTGTGCAATATTTTGTCCGTGAGAGCATTTTCCACAGACAGACAGACGGACAGACGGACATCGCTAGAATGTCTTAAAATCGATCGGGCATCATGAATATATATACTTTATGGGGTCCCAGACCGATATTTCGATGAGTTACAAACGGGATGACAAACTTATATATACCCTCTATCACTAAGTGGAGGGTATAAAAATAAGATAAAAAAATTTAATAATAAAATATTTGATAAAAAAAATTGATAAAAAAAAAAATTAATGAAAAAAAAATTTGTTAAAAAAAAAATATTTGATAAAAAAAAAAAAATTAATGAAAAAAAAACATTGATTGAAAAAAAAATGATAAAAAAAAATTGATGAAAAAAAATTTGATGAAAAAAAAAAAATATGAAAAAAAAATTTGATAAAAAAAAAAATTGTTAAAAAAAATTGGTGGAAAAAAAAAATTGATGGAAATAAAAATTGATGAAAAAAAAAGATTGATGAAAAAAAAAATTTTTGCTGAAAAAAAAAATTGCTGAAAAAACAAGTTAATAAAAAAAATTTGATGAAAAAAAAATTTGATGAAAAAAAAATTGATGAAAAAAAAAAAAAGCTTAAAAAATTGATAAAAAAAATGATGAAAAAAAGTTCGATGAAAAAAAAAAAATTAATGAAAAAAAAAATTAATGAAAAAAATTTTTGAGAAAAAAAAATTGATGAAAAAAAAAATTTGATGAAAGAAAAAAAATTTGTTGGAAAATATAAAATTTGATGGAAAAAAATTGATGAAAAAAAATAATTTGAGGAAAAAAAAAATTTTTTTGTTGAAAAATAATAAAATAATTATGTTACTTTTGATTCACCATCTGGTGAAAAACGGTTTTATTCACCACGAGGGGAATTATTATCCAAGTTACAAACCCAAGTTATTAAAATTTTTGGTTTTTAGAAAATGAAAATAGCAATTCTTGTTTTCTTTTTTGTTAATTTTTAGCTTATACCCAGCAAATTTTTGCATTACTAGTAATGAGTATAGTAATTAGTATTAATTATTGGTATGTACTTACTCATTGCATGAAACACTACTTATTCTATAAAGGCCGTGAGACAAAAATAATTAGTGCCTACAAGCTTACGAGTGGGGAGATAAATAACTACTTACCTATAACGAGTAAAATAAGTAGTTATTAATAAGAAATAAAATAAATAGTTGCAAACAGAGTTTGAAGTATCTATTTATCATTAGATTATTCGTTTTCGCGAAACTTAAAGCTAAAGAGGTAAAACAAATATTGTTTTTTTCTGATTGGACTTAATTTCCCAAGTGAACTTGCAAATAAGTATTTATTTTTAACATTTTTCTCAATAACTTATTATTTTTATTATTGCAAATAAGTACTTACATATTACAATATAATCCACTAGTTGCTTTTTGGACTAAAGTAATGCAGTGTGTAATGAGTAGTTGTTATAAGTAATGTAATTTGCAGTCATTACTTTTTACAACACATTACCTAGTTTTTGCTGGGTATAGTCAAACTGAGGTGGCGTCCTGCAACTTTTTTAAAATTAGACACCAGCCTAAAAACACTATCATGTTAAAAAAAAATTTCGAACTATTTTTTGCTTAAAATTTTAGTTTGTTTTTGGAAATTACTGGAAAAGTGGTTTTATGGCAAAAAAAAATTTTTTTTGAATAGTAAAAAATTATTTAAAAAAAAAGGTTCTTTAAAAATAACTTTAATGAAACAAAGGATTTTACTAGAGTATCCAAAAAACCGCCGATTTTCAAAAACCGGTTTTCGATTTATTAAAAAGTCTTAAATTTAATAAACCGGTTTCGGTTTTTATATAAAAATTCTGTCAACCGGGTTTTTCCGGTTTTTGATAATTTTAGATTGTAGAAACCTTCCGCACCAAACGCAATTTCTAAAAACTCACAAGAATTTTTCGTTTTAAGTCCTATACAGTTGAACCTCGATTATCCGGGTTGCACGGGACCGGACTTAGCACGGATAATCGAAAAACACGGTTGAAATAGGTTATATATTTTTCTACATTTGTATATGTTCATGAATATATTGCACGGATAATATAGGTAAAGCACGGTTAATAGAGGTAAAAATAATAACAAAAAATACAATATGTAGGTACATGTATGAATTGCACGGATAGTAGAGGCAAAGCACGGTTAATAGAGGTAAAACACAAACATACAACATTCCGGTTAATAGCGACAGCCGGTTAATAGAGGACCGGATAATCGAGGTTCAACTGTATTTCGAAAATAAGGTAATTTTAATCCTTCTAATATATGAGGTTTAATTTAATCCGTCAAATTTTCATCTTGAAGAAATACAAAAAATCTCTTCAAAAAGCATTTGTCATTTTTACCGTAAAAAGCTTTTAGTACGCATCGTCTGAATCCCCTTTTTTTTAATCATTAAATTTTAATTAACCAAAAATATATAGAACAAATCCCGTTTGGTGAGGTAACTTTTTTGACTGCAGCGAAAAAGTAAAATTGCGATTTTTGAAATTTTTTTAAGGGCATGTTAACTTTGATATTAGCAAAAAAAAGTCATAACCCTAATGTTCATATATGTTTCTGAAAGAAGTCCCTTAACGTTTACTAAAAGCTAAAATTAAATGAAGCCTTTCGCGTTGTTATTATTGTTGTTCGTTGAACAAAATACACATCTACATGGAACAATTTTAAAGCTTGTTAAGCTGACTTTGACAAATGCGCCAAACAACAAATAAACACAAAAGCAACGACACAAATGACAGCAACGACAACAACTACACCGATTAACAACATGGCACTAAACTTTAAATCTACAATGGTAAACAATGACAAAACTAAAATAACATTGATTTGAAGTGGTAACAACAGAGAAAAATATAGCAAAACAGGGACGGGAAGCAAACAAATCGCAAAAACATGACATTAAAACGTGCATACAAAACTGCAATTCACACGCTAAAACAATATCAACACCATCGCACAATAACAACTTTCTGAGAAATATTCAAACATACATTCATCATGTATATAATCATACAACTTTTACACATACATATGCTACTATAGTATATAGTGTGCAGAACTATGTTCACAAATGTGTTTAGAGTACATATATGTATTTTTAAAATCATAATATGTTTAGGGAGCAAAAGACTCTGAACAGCATTGACATGGTGCATAGGTACATTCATTCATACATATATACATTGTGTAAACAAAAAAGGAGCCGGAAACGGAAAGCATATACTAAAAGTAATTTTTTATTGTTGTTGTTTTTAAAACATAAGGTGTTTTTTGTTGATGTTTGTTTCTTTAATGTTTTTATTAAATTGTTTCTATTACTTGGATTTTATTTTATAAAAAACGGAAGTTGAGATTGAGTTATCATATTTTTTTACTATTAAAGTCTAATGGATTTAACTGCTGAATTGTATATGCCTTGTATATTATTCAAAACACTCTAATTCAAACTACGGGCTGATCTTACCCATTAGGGCACACGGGGCACGTGCCCATGGCCCCGAACTCATGGAGCACTAAAGATCAATAACACTGTGCTACAGTGAAAAAATACTTCTGATGTGACATGGTATAGGTTGTTGGTTTTGTCGAGTATATCAAAAAGATGCCTATTAAACTTGCCAGACACCCTCAAATTTTTGAGTTATTGTCAAAAAACTTTTTTTTTGGGACTTTGCTCACTAAACCTTGTGTAATTCAGAAAATTTCCATCGATTTTAAATTTTTTAACTGTTTTGGATAGAAGAAAGATAAGGCTTTCCATGTGTGTATATTGGTCTATATTCTGATACATTTGTTGAATAGAAAAAGTTTCAGATTCTGCGACTTTAAAGTATCAATTTCATACACTCTAAAAATTATGTAGGTAAATTCTACACCATTTACAGATGTAATTCGAAAAAGATCAATTGTAATTCGAAGATTCTATTTGTAATTCGAAGATTCCATTTGTAATTCGAAGATTCCATTTGTAATTCGAAGATTCCATTTGTAATTCGAATACTCCAATAGTAATTCGAAGATTCCATTTGTAATTCGAAGATTCCAATTGTAATTCGTAAAAGATCAATTGTAATTCGTAAAAGATCAATTGAAATTCGTAAAAGATGAATTGTAATTCGTAAAAGATCAATTGTATTTCGAAAAAGATCAATTGTAATTCGTAAAAGATCAATTGTAATTCGAAAAAGATCAATTGTAATTCGTAAAAGATCAATTGTAATTCGTAAAAGATCAATTGTAATTCGAAGATTCCATTTGTAATTCGTAAAAAATCAATTGTAATTCGTAAAAGATCAATTGTAATTCGAAAAAGATCAATTGTAATTCGAAAAAGATCAATTGTAATTCGAAAAAGATCAATTGTAATTCGTAAAAGATCAATTGTAATTCGTAAAAGATCAATTGTAATTCGTAAAAGATCAATTGTAATTCGAAAAAGATCAATTGTAATTCGTAAAAGATCAATTGTATTTCGAAAAAGATCAATTGTAATTCGTAAAAGATCAATTGAAATTCGAAAAAGATCAATTGTAATTCGTAAAAGATCAATTGTAATTCGTAAAAGATCAATTGTAATTCGAAGATTCCAATTGTAATTCGTAAATTATCAATGTAAATTTAGTTGATGTTTTTCGAATTACAATTGGAATCTTCGAATTACAATTGATCTTTTACGAATTACAGTTGATCTTTTTCGAATTACAATTGATCTTTTACGAATTACAATTGATCTTTTTCGAATTACAATTGATCTTTTACGAATTACAATTGATCTTTTTCGAATTACAATTGATCTTTTACGAATTACAATTGATCTTTTACGAATTACAATTGATCTGTTACGAATTACAATTGATCTTTTTCGAATTACAATTGATCTTTTTCGGATTACAATTGATCTTTTACGAATTACAATTGATCTTTTACGAATTACAAATGGAATCTTCGAATTACAATTGATCTTTTACGAATTACAATTGATCTTTTTCGAATTATAATTGATCTTTTTCGAATTACAATTGATCTTTTACGAATTACAATTGATCTTTTTCGAATTACAATTGATCTTTTTCGAATTACAATTGATCTTTTACGAATTACAATTGATCTTTTACGAATTACAATTGATCTTTTACGAATTACAATTGATCTTTTACGAATTACAACTGGAGTATTCGAATTACAATTGGAATCTTCGAATTACAATTGGAGTATTCGAATTACAAATGGAATCTTCGAATTACAAATGGAATCTTTGAATTACAAATAGAATCTTCGAATTACAAATAGAATCTTCGAATTACAATTGATCTTTTTCGAATTACATCTGTAAATGGTGTAGTGAATATTCACTTAAAACAAATGAAATTTTATTAAAAAAACATTCCACTGTTTTTTCATTTAAAATAAAAACATATTACAGTCAATTTTAAATATTAATTTAATGACTAACCAAAACATTAAAAAACTAGTCAATATTCACTTATTTTGTACTGAAAAACAGTAAAACTATAGAAGAATTTTTTTACTGCCAAAATTAAATGTAACAGAAAATTCGTTTTTAATACAGTAAATTATTTTTTTAAAACTACAGAAACAGTAGAAAACAAGAAGTCTTTAATAAAATGAATGATTTTTCTTTTAAAATAACTTTACTGATACCTTTTTAAAATAACCTACAAACAGTTAATGACATAATTTTCTTAGTGTAGAAATTTTTCTTTTCCATACAACAAAAGTCTCAGATTTTGTGACATTTTTTGTATGTATATAAATGGAAAAAAAATGTTTGAAAATTTTTCTAAAAATTTCTCGACCAAGAGGGCCTTGTAGGTTAGCTAGTAGCTTGCTAGCATATTAACCAGTAGGTCATGGGTGCGATTCCCACCAGAACCCTTGCTCGATTTCGCTACAACAAGACGACGGACATTGTTTTCAGTTCTCGGTTAGGTTGATATTAGTTAAAAAAAAAAAATTTTGATTAATTTTAATTTTTAATTTTCGAAAATACAAAATACTATTTTACAAGGGTTTATAAAATTGAAAAATTTATAAAAACCAACTTTAAAATACTCACTTTTTAATTACTTAAAACTTCATAATTCTCATTCTAAACTTCTTTTCTTTATTTTCCATTTAACCCAAAAAAAAAAAAAATGTCACCATAAGCCAATAAGTGCATAGCAAAAACACAAATATTAACAAGTTTTTGTTTATAACGAAAGTTGCATATAGAAAACCCTTCATATGTTACTTCCACCATATAATACCAAGTTATGCCTACAGTGCACTATGGTCCCAAAACCATTTTTAATTTTGACAGAAATTGAAAAAAAGTCAACGAATTGTTAAAAAAGTAAACATTTTCAACTCCAAAATATTAAGAAAATATAATAAAATACATTTTGCAGTCCAACACATTTTTAAGGCTCCGACATAATGTCGAAATACTCTGTACTACAGAGTACCATCTCTAAAAATAGAGATATCATCATACAAAAGATGTGTAAGTGCGAAAGAGAAAGGAACAAAATCCACTCTCTGGCGCAGTGTACTCCGTTATTGTGAATTCAGCATTAAAGTTAATCGTTTAAACATCTAAATCGGTATCACAACAGTATTACAATTTGGCAAACATTAAAGTGAGAAAAATAAAATTGTAAAGCTAATTTGTTTTAATTATTATTTCCGATTTCATGTTTATTTTTAATGTCCGATTCCATAACATGCTAAGTCGACTTTGCACGTTTTTCTGGAAATAGCATTACAAGTTTTCTTATATTTTAACTACGCAAAAAAACATCAAAAACATCCCCGTAAAAAAAATGCCACTGCAAAACTTTTTTATACCTCAGTTGTTGAATATGAACTTATTTACTATTAGTTCTTACTATTATTTTTGAAAATAATTTGTTTTATTATTTTAACTATTTTAAAAAAATGTTTGTTCTAACAATAAGTATTAAAAAAATAATTTTAATTTGGTTTCCAAACTGAGACATGCTGTCCGTACTTAGCTGATCAATGTAAGGGAGAAAGTTTCAGCAGAAATACTTACAATCACAAGGAAGGTCTTGCACAGGTTCTCCCGAAACTTGTATATGTGAAAGAGGGGAGGAAAATAAGAGTTACATGTTTTTTCTTAGCTGTCAATCTCACAGTTAGCGGTGCAAAGGGGAGGGAGAAAAACGGGATTTTTTAGTTTTTTGAGTATTTTTCACATTTCTTAAAAAAAACTATATGAATATTTTATACAGATCGAAAGGTCTTCCAATGGTCGATTCCGAATTCGGCTTCGTTAAGTTTTTATCTTCAAAAATGTAAAAACGCTGGTGCAGTTTATATGGAGAGATTTATACATACGACCGCCAAATCCTATATAATACTCTCTATTAAGATTAAAAGCTGACCCGTATTTTTGCGTTAGGCGAAATTCCTATTATATCGGATCTTATTCGGATTTTCACGAAAGACCTAAATTTATAAAGTTCAAATTTATAAAGTTCAAGTAAACTAAAAAAAATCTATTAAAATTATGATATGAACAAAAAACGTATCAAGGTTCTATCTCATACCGTTCACGAGTTATCGTTAATAAACTTTGAAGGCGTACACTCAAAATATTTTGTAAGTAAATTCAACTGAAAAACATTAAGAACAATCATTTTTCCTTTTTAAAAACGGGTCAGTTATTTTAACTGTTTACAATTTTTTATTTTGTGGAGTAAAAATATTTTTTTTAATAACAAACTACAAAAACTGTACTTCTGTAAAATTATACGGTATAATCAGTAAAAAATAATTTAGCTAATACAAATATTTTTCCGTAAATTTTATAGTTTATTGTTTTAACAACTGTATAAGTCTTTCAATAATTTAGTTTTTTTGAAAAACAAATGATCAAACGTTTAAAACAACTTTAACTAAAAACTTTTAGAATAACCGTAAATAGTTACAAATTCTGATTAATTTTTATTAAAAAATAAAAATTCTTTTATTTGACCTTTAAAATATTATATTTTGAGGCTGTTTATTCTGGCTCGAGGTCATTATTTTCTTTACTAATTAAAACCATGCTATTCTTATAGCATAATTTTCAAGAAAATTATTTTTCTGTTTTAAATTTATTTATGTTGGTCGTTTTTGCAAGACTTTATCGACACGTGTTTCGGAATTTGACAGATTCCATTGTCAAGATAATTTGGCAAAAGGAGAAACGATTTACTACAAAGTAGCAAACGAGTCTAATGACAAATCGTTTGCGCACAAACTAAAATATTAATACGGAATTTGTCAGATTCCATTGTCAAGATAATTTGGCAAAAAGAGAAACGATTTACTACAAAGTAGCAAACGAGTCTAATGACAAATCGTTTGCGCACAAACTAAAATATTAATACATATTCGACTCAATCCACAATGGGAATTAGAAAGACGAAGAAATTGTACTATACTAGTAAGGCCACAATTGTCAATAACCAACAAAAATATTAGACTAAGCATGTTTTAGAACGGAGCCGTCCATATTCAAAATTGTTTTGTTTTTTTTTTTTAAATCGGGTTTCGGTTGCGCTAAAGTAAAAAAATCTTCGCCTATTCAAGAGAATTGTCTACTAGAGCTTTCAACCGATTAAGAATAATTCGATTAATCAATAAAAAAAAACCAAACTCTTGTTCTATTAATTTGAAAATGAGGATTTTCGAATAACGAATTGATCGAATAATTTATGTCAATTAATCGCACAATTATTTTTTTTATACCATCCAACTACAGTATCGAAATACCGGTCTAGGACCCAATAAAGAAGATATATTTATGATCAGCGATCGATTAAAGCACATTTTAGTGATGTCCGCTTGTCCGTATGTGGAGGGCACGATAAAGTCGAAAATAAAAGACTTATACTCCTGAAGTTAGGCAGGTTTATGTCTTTTGGTCATATGCTGGTTAAGTTCGGAGACAAAATCGAACGAGGCACAGTGGGTTCGATGGTACCCAAAATGGCGATTAATTCAGATAAGCAGTAGTTTTAGAATATTATATTTTTTTATTGATGACATAATATAAACACGTAAAAATACACATTTTGGAAAAAAAAAAAATTGAAAAAAAAATTTTTTTTAACCTGTTAGGCGTTTTTTTGTTTTTCGAAAAAAAGGGTTATAGTTCACAATTTTTGCTGTAACTTTGGAATGAAAAGCGATAAATTAGTTTAAAAAAGTGTAAATTAAAGTGCACATAATGTGCTGTCAAAGTAATTAAAGAAAGAACGCATAATATGTATTTATATTATTAAAATTTTTTTTTAAAATCCAATTTTTGTTTTTCACAAAATCCCATAAATGTACAAATTTATCTGAAAAAAGTGATTTATGGGAATATTATAGTTTTTTATTAAGGAATTATCATAAATACATAAAAACACAGCATTTTAGAAAAAAAAAATTTAACAAAAAACAATTTTTTTTAATCTTTTAGTCGTTTTTTATGTTTTTGGAAAAAAGCACGAAACCCTTGAACATGTAATAAAGCTACAAAAAACAAATGGAGGGGATGTTTTTTTCGCGTAGGGGGGAGGGTTTACCGGGAGACTATGGGGGACACCTTTCCCTCGCGATAAACGTTGCCAAAAAAATAGATGTCAGTTTTTGCACCTAATTAATACAAATTTATCATTATATAAATTATTTTTTCTATACACGCCCCCAAAAAGGGGCGGACCGAAAAAATTGGCATTCCTGATCCCCCTTGGTTCAAATTCAGGTCGATGAACTTCACATGGCATTAAAATGTTTCAATTTTTGAACAAATATACAAATAAAACTTGTAAAAAAATATTTTTCTGTGATTGTTTTAGTTCTTCAAGGGGGAACTTTTTCCCCCCTGGTCCGATTTTGCTCGTTCAAGAACTTAACCAGCCTATGATCATTATACATATTTGTGCCAAACTTCAGGATTCTAGCTCTTGTTTTATGTACTGTATGGTGTGCTCAACAACAGACGGACGGACGGACACACGGTTAGTCACAGAATGTCTTAGAATCGATCAGTGATCAATAATATACACTTTATTGGGTCCTAGACCCATATTTCGATGCGTTACATATGGAATGACAAAGTGAGTGTAAGCCCATACTGTAGTTGAAAGGTATAAACACACATATAATGGATTTGTTTAATAAATGATACCCAGACTTTTTACACAAAAATGGGAATAAAAAAAAAGGGCCGGGCATTGTCCGTACTTTTTTTTCTTTTAAATAAAAGCTGATATCCTTTACTTTTTTAAAATCCACAAAACTAAATCCAACTATTACTAACTTAATATGTGTGGCCCATTAAATATGAAAAATATCCCAATTTTGGACCCTTTTTAAAAAAATTATTTAAAACGTTGAGACACAATTTTTATAAACAAAAAAAATTTAAAAATTAAGCTTAATCCCTGGTGTTTAAGGTTCCATTATAAAAGATTTTCTTTTAAAAGACTTAATACCACTAATAATCGCTTGAATTGTAAAAAATTCCAATTTTTTTACTTTTTTCAAAAACTGCAATAATTTGTTAACTTTGACAGCTCACCGAAAAAAAAGTAAACAACTTAGTTGATTGATTTTGATAACTAGTGTTGCAGAATTTTATCTACTTTTACCCCATACCAAATTTTATAACAAAAACTTCATTTATAAATTTCAATTAATCGCCACTTTGGCACCATTTGAACCCAATGTGCGAGGGGCAAATGTTCCCCCATAAAGTACTAAAACTCCACTAGAAAAACAATTTTTATACCCTCCAACCACAGTATAGGGGTATACTCACTTTGTCATTCCGTTTGTAACGCATCGAAATAACGGTCGGGGACCCCATAAAGTATATATATTATTGATCCATGATCGATTCTAAGACATTCTGTGAATGTCCATCCGTCCGTCTGTCTGTAGATAACACAATGCAGTCCAAAATCAAACAGCTAGACTCCTGAAGTTTGGCACAAATATGTCTCATGTTCATAGGCAGGTTATGTTCGTGAATGGGCAAAATCGGGCCAGGGGGAAAAAAGTTCCCCCTTGAAGAACCGAACCAACCTCTGAAATAATACACTTTTTTCATGTTTTTTCATATTTTTGTTAAATAAATAAAACATTTGGTATATTTATCGCGATGGGAAGGTGTTCTAAAAGTCCCCCACTGATCCCCATCAAAGATGATAAGGAGATAATATTTTACGGTCCGCCCACTTTTAATTGCGTGGTTATATAAAATACTACAAAATAATGACATAAGTATGTTTTTTAGGCGTGAATATCGTAATAAATGTATTTGTTAACATTTATGTGAGGATGGAAAAGGTGCCCTACAACGTTCCCCGCCGAATCCCCACAAATAAAAAAACATATAAATATATTTTTTTATTACCACTTTTTTTTATTTGTTATTCTTATCGATTAATCGAATAATTTTTTAGATATAAGCGTTTGATCGAACGAACAAAAACAATTATTTAAATTATACGAACAAAGTTAAAAGTCGAATAATTGACAACACTAGTGTCTACGCAACATGCTTTAAATTAATGCCAACAAAATTTGGAACCATAGTGCAATGTTTGTATTTAGACAGTAAAGACTAAAACCATCATAGAAGTACTTACGATTAAAGTGATGTTTACTTTTCTTACTTTTTCTTTCTATTTGATTTTTTGTGTATTTTCTGCACCCAAAAAAACTAAAAGATATGAGACAAACTTTTCATTTTGGTTATACTTTTGTTGTCTAAAAAAAAACAAACTTTACTTTTACAAGTTGAGTAAATTTGTTAAAAACAAAAGAAGCAAAAATCAACTAAGAACAAACATAAAGAGAATGTATAAGGTAAAAACAAAAATCACATGTTTAGTGAAAGTTTTGAAATGAAAATTTGTTTAAGATTGAGTGGATTTACTAAAAAAAGGAAAACCAAAAAGTTTTTGTATAAAAGTGATCAATATTTTTAAAACAACAACAAATTTAAGAATTCATAGATGTTTGTATGGATTTTTAAAATCCCATTACAAAAGAAGTAACATCAACGTGGGTTTTTGGTCTTTGTACATGTGTGTGCATTAAAACCTCAAAGCCAAAACGGCCAATTGCATACTCAGGCCAATCGTAAAAATGACTACAAATTAATGTCAGCAACATGCAAATGCGCTCGCTGGATTTTATATAACTGGAAGCAATATGTCATAGGAATCTTGTTTTGGTTGTTGCATGTTGTATGCATGCATTTTAGACACCATCGTCCATATGTAATGTCAACACAGCACAAAACAACAAAAAAAAAACTTAAATTATTACACAGCATGAGACGCGACTGAAATAAGTAAAACATTTTTTTGCGACACCTAAAAGTATACTTCACATTTGTTTAAACACCCACGCAAATGCACACACATACATTTACTTAAAAATGTGCTTTAAAGTAGAGTTTGATAATAATAAAGATATTTCATAATCTCGATTACGATTAAAAACGTCTTCGTTAATCGCGATTATCGATTATGACTGGTTATGAGTGTCATAAGGCAATTCTATTATTTTCAAACTCCATATTCCATGTGGTTGTTGTAAACATAATCATAACAAGTAAAAAAAGCTAAATTCGACTTGGCCGAATTCATAAATACTTTCGACAATGCCCTTAAAATTTTCAAACGTGAAAAAATTTAACAATATTGATTAGATTAGTCACATTAAAACGGAATGCACCACAATCTAAAAAAATTACATTCTTATGTAGTTTTGTATGGGCTATCGATTAAATTTTTTTTTTTTTTTTTTTGGAAAATTTTCAGAACCCGTTTTGAAATTTTCCATTTTTTTAAAAAGTTAATTTATTTAAAATCCGGCCACTTTTTTTAATTTTTTTTTTAAAGTTTAGATGTTTGTCCATTTACACAAAAAATTCAGAAACGCGTTTTTGCATTTGAATTTTGAATTTCATAACAATTTAGTAATTTGATTGTATTTTCTTTTTTCAACAGAGCCTATGAGTAATATTTATGCAATTTATAATACTCATTCGCAACATTAAATACAAGCAAATTACAAAATTGTTATGAAATTTAAAATTCAAATGCGATTTTCTCGAAAAAAAACAAAAAATGATTTTCTGAATTTTTTTGTGTGGATGGACAAACATCTAAACTTAAAAAAAAAAATTAAAAAAAAGTGGCCGGATTTTTGATAAATTGACTTTTTAAAAAAATGGAAAATTTCAGAACGGGTTCTAAAAGTTTTCCAAAAACAAAAATTTAGTCGATAGCCCGTACAAAACTGTATAAAAATGTAAATTTTTGACATTGTGGTGCATTCCGTTTTAATGTGATAAATATTTAATACAGGCAACTCGCCACAAATTTCACCATTTTTCCAATATTTGACCACGCTTCCTAAGCCTAGTTTTTGAAAATTTTAAAAACCAAAAACGCAATTTTCTTAGTTCCATATAGGGCTATTCAAACAACCTATTCAGAAATTTACGGGACAGATGTTTTTCTGTAGCGGGACATTTGGTGTGGAATGCCTCATATATGGATAAAAAAAATAGATAAAAAAAAAAACCAAAAAGAAAATAAATTTGATGAAAAAAAGTTTCTGATGAAAAAAAAATTGATAAAAATTTTGATAAAAACAAAAATTATGAAAAAAAAAATTTAAAAAGAAAATTTTATGAAAAAGATTGATAAAAAAAATTTGTAAAAAAAATTTATGAAAAAAATTATAAAAAATTAAAAAAAAAAAATTTTTTGATGAAAAATTAATTTGTTGAAAAATTAAAAAAAAATGCATGCGAATTTTGTACTCTTGCCCAAAACATTAAATCATGATAATTTTTTTGCGGAAGATTTGGGTGCACTTGCCAAAGTAAAGTTTTTTTTTAGAAAAAACAATGTTATATTACTTTGCTTTTCCATGCAAAACAAATTGAAATATCAGTCGAGGACCCCATTAAAAAACCAAAAGAGCTATACATTTCGTGAGTGCAAAAATAAGTACAAAAAAGTGTTTTTACATTTTGGAGAGTATAAAAGATTCGGCACAAAAAGAATATACCACTCTCACTTGTTTTATGTAGTACATTTGATAAACAAATGGAAAATTTTAATGCGAAAGGCTTAGACTTGGTGAAAAAGTTGTTTTGGTAAAAAATAATTATTTTTTTTTTTCACGAAAAACAAAATTATGTTTAAAAAAAATTTAATGAACCCAAAATTTTTGGTGAAAAAAAATTTGGATGAAAAAAAGTTTTTGATGATTTTTTTTGATGAAAAGAAAAATTTTGTGATGTAAAAAAAATTGATGAAAAAAAATTTTGGTGAGAAAAAAAATTGATAATGAAAAATTTGATAAAAAAAATTGATGAAAAAAATTGATAAACAAAAATACCCAGCAAAAATAAATCGAGGTTTTGGCGACACAGCATCTTTTTATAGCATACCGAAGCGAATCCAAAGAGCGCTGTTGAGGATGCAGTAAAAGTAAGGGGAAAAATTTGAATTTTTTCTTAAGATTTTTTATATAAAACTTATAATATAAAATTATTTTTCGATAAAATTTTACACTTGTTTTTCTTTTTAATATATATTTAACACTTTTTGAAAGAAAAACAATGAGTTTTGGACAATGACACATGATTTGACTGCATCATTATTGCGCAATTATCGGCGCTACAAAAATTGCTTCAATCATAATACCTTTAACACATTTTTGAATAATGATAATAATTAGCCCAGATTTTAAAATTTCAGAAAATACATCCAGCCTTACCATAGAAAAATAAAATATATTTAAAATCAGCTTTTAATTTTATTTCCATACAAATTGTTTTTGTTTTTAAAATCGACTTTCAAAAAATGTATTGAAAATTTGAAATTTAAAATAAAACTTTTGTTAAAATAAACTTTTTGTTTTCTTGCGGCAAGAGCCATATTATATTACAAAAAATGTCCAATCATATTTTAGAAATTCCAATTATATTTAAAAAATTTTTAATTATATTTTGAAAATTTTCAATTACATTTTAAAAATTTCCAATTATATTTCATAAATTCCCATTTATAATTCAAAAATTTCCAATTATATTTTAAGATTTTCCAATTGTATTTCAGATATAGTCAATTGTATTTCAGATTTTCCAAATGTTTTTCAGAAATAGTTAAATGTGTTTCATGTTTATTCTGCTTAAATCAGCTTTAAAAAGGTACATGAATTCACTGCATCTTTATATCGCTTTTATCAGCGCTCTAAATACACATGATTTCTTAAGAGCGCTTTTTCGGTGTATTAAACTAGCGCTCTAAAGTGTGACATCGCCTTATAGAATCATGCATGAATTCAGCACGTTTGAATGCGCTCCTTGATTCAAGTTTCCTTTCCAAAAGCTGCTGCCAGTTCAGCAAAATTTCTGCTGGGTATGATAAAAAAAAATTTAAAAAAAAAATTTTTTGAAGAAAAAAAAAAAAAAATAATGAAAAAAAATTGATGAAAAAAAAAGATGAAAAAACAAAAAAATTGATGAAAAAAAAAAAAATTTGATGAAAAAAGGTGAGGTGGCGTCCTGCAACTTTTTTAAAATTAGGCACCAGCCTACAAACATTATCATGTTAAAAAAAAATACTGACAAAAAATTTCGCCATTAGGCACGTCTCCGAAACAGAAAATTCGAATTCCTTCATTTGTGTCTGCAATTCCAGATCATGTTGGTTACCATTGTGAAATAATGTAAGAGACAAAAAAATTAGAAGGAAGTATGAAGTGAAGTTAAGATTGCTAGAAATTGAATTGTAGTGTTGGAAACTGTTAAAATTCATTCCTTAGAAACTATAAATATTCACATAGCATATAAAAAACAATTTCCACTAAAAAGACATACTGACATTTAAAATCCTACTGATGATAAAACTATCTGGAGTGTTTAAAACCGGTATGGGAATACCAGAAATGTCTATAATTTTTAGAAATTAAATTTTTCTTCTGCATTTTTCAACGAGCTTGATCTGTACTTACAGAAAAAACACTAAGAAAAATAATAATGTTACTTTATATTCACGAGCTGCTGAAAAACGATTTTTTTTTCACTAGCAGGTTAATTACACAGTGCAACACCCAAAATCGGAATGGGATGAAACCAAAAGCAAATGAAAGTTGACATATTCCATAACAAACCCCTCAAGGCTTTTTTCTAGTTCAGAGCTAGATTTTATTGTACACGCATTTGAAGTTAGTGCACTTTTATTATAATTACAATAATAAATGCTTGAAAACTGTATTAGTGGCGAATGATTAATATTGTAATTGCCTTTAAATAACAATTATACGCAACGGTGTCCAGTGATTTATATTAATAATTGCCTTTAAATACCAATCATACGCAACGGTGTACATGGTTTATTTTAATAATTTGGCTATTCAGTAAATAGGTACTGGTCCGATTGCAGCAAAATTCATACCAGTCATAGCTGAAGTAATTTTGAGCTTAAGTTTGGAAACTGGACCCTACATGTCCAATAAGGGCACCACCAGGGGTCTTTAAAGTTGGACACGTTTAGTACACAAAAACTTTAAATGCTTTAAAATCACCAACTTTAAATGCGTGAAAAATAAAATCTAGCTCTGACCTAAAAAAAAGGCCTTGAGGGTTTTGTTATGGAAAACGTCAGCTTTCATTTGCTTTTGGTTTCATCCCATTCCGATTCCGAAAGTTCGATTTTGTATCACTGTGTTATTATCCAAGTTACAAACCGAAGTTACAAACCATTTTAGCTTTAAGAAAAAGAAAACAGTAATTCTTATTTTCTTTTTTGTAAGTCAAACTAAGGTACCGTCCTGCATTAATATTTGAAAAATTCTTGCACATAGGCCTTCTTGAAGGCCAGCCAACGATATTTAAAATTCGTTATAATAACAGTGTACTTCATAGAATATGATTGAGATCGGATATCGTATTTACATGATTGTTTTCTCAATAACGATTACGAATAATTGGTGCGATTAATCGCGATTACAATTTTAAGCGTTTTGAAAACTCTACTTTAAAAAAGTATGTTTTTATATGTATGTGTTCACCAACATTCATATCCATCCATTAACAGTGATAGAAATTTCTGCTTGTTATGAGATTCATGTGCAGCGACAGTAACAGTCAGTCATTCATGATTCTTATGTACATTTATATTCTTATATAAGACATATCATACTATATGTTCATAAACAAAAACTTAAAAAATTTCGCGGAATTTTTTTTAGCAAACAAATTGTTTTTTCAAAAGGGGAACATTTTTGTTCAAAATAATTTTTGTTGTCCTTTTTTTTTTGCCAAAATTTATTTATTTTTCTACCAATTTATACAAAATATTTATACAAAATTTCGCGAAATTTTTTTAACAAGCAATTTTTTTTTAAAAGAAAAAAATTTTGTTCAAAATAATTTTTGTTGTCCTTTTTTTTGCCAAAATTTATTTATTTTTCTAATAATTTAAACATAATATTTCTAAAAATTTTTTTTCAACAATTTTTTTTAAAATACATTTTTTTCAAATCTTTTTTACATTGAGCAGGTAAGGCCGAATACAACTTTTTTTGTTTACATTGTAAAGTCTATTAATATTTTTAGTAAGGCCGAATTTGAAGTTTGTACTTGTTTTTAGCACTCGTCGCTAAAGTTTTTTTTTAAACTAGACTTTTACTGTGAAACACCACACAACTGTATACAACAATCTGTGGCTATGTTTGTCTGATCTTATTTTTTATTTGTTACTGCAGGAGTGTTACATGAAATTGTGTATGTGTTGGTAGTTCTGTAAGATTCTCACTTGTACAAAACATTTTTATTCATATTTACTGAATCTGGGTTGTGATGTAATTTTGTACCCACAGGACTTTTATGCATACAGAATTTATATACATACACACATGTGCATTGTACTTACATAACCTGACCAACCATCCCGCTTTTGGCGGGATTATCCCGCTTTTTGATGTCTCATCCCGCCTTGAATTCCGATCCCGCTTTTTAAACAAAAGTCCCGCTTCATCCCGCTTTATCCCGCTTTTTGACTTTTGGAATAGCAAAGTATGTAAAATTTTTAGGTTATTTTAATAAGATTTTGAGAAATATATTTTTGAGCATATTAACTAACAATAAGTATTTCTTACCGTATAAAGAAAATTTTAAGAAAAATTTTGTTTACTAAAAAAACCACTCACTAGAGAACCCTACTGGACTAATTTAAATCAAAAATAAATTAAAATTAAATATTTACGTAAAATTTTTTCATTGCGATACTTCGAATATTCCGAAAAAAGCTTTCAATAAAAAAGTATTTAATATAAATACATTTTTCGTAATTCTCAGATTCTTAGAATTTTTTTGTTTACAAAAATCCTTAGATGCTGAAACATTTTTCATAAAAGAAAAATTTCAGATTCTAAAAAATATCGGTTTCTAAAAAATTCTTCCTTGAAAAAAATCTGATACCCTTTTCTAAAAATAAATTCTTAAATTTTATAGCCCCGTGAAAAAATTGATTAGATCTGGTCTGATTTGTAAAAATCTAATGATGGCATTTGTATCTGATAAGATCTACCAGATACGAAATATGTCTCCACCCGACTAAAAAAAATTATACGGTGCCATATAATATTTGATCCCAAAAATGAGGATCCAAAAATATATGATTATATCTTATTATATCAAAATTTAGATAATAAGATATAGTTAGATCCCAAAAATGGAACGGTAAATATTATCTAATTTGATATTATAAAAAATTAGATCTAATAAGATCTAATAATATATAATTATATCTTATTAGATCTAATATGATCTTTAATATCAAATCAGATGAAATTTACAGTTCCATTTTTGGGATCCAATTATATCTAATTATATTAAATTTGATCTAATAAGATATAATCATATATTATTAGATCCTCCATTTTTGGGATCAAATGATGGATCTATTTATATACAATTATATAAAAAACTATATGATTATATCAAAACTTTTTTACTCGGGCAATTTCAAACTCTGATCCGTAACTGAATCTGATCAGATCCTGAAATTGTGGAAAAACGTCGGATCAAAAAGACCTGATGAGATAAAATTATATTTTTTAGATCCAAACAGATTAAATCAGATCCAACCGATTTTTTTAAGGGGCATTTTTCGATAGAAAATATTTGAGAAGGGGGGAAAAAATGAAGGGAAATTTTTAAAGTTCCAATGTTTTCTAAGATGATTTCATATAGAAAAATTATTAGGTTCAAAGGCATTTTTCTAAAGAAAAATTTAAGACGCAACTTCAGAAGAAAAATTTACAGACACACTTCCTTTATAAAATTTCTCAACAGAAATATTTTCAGATTCTGGGAGATTTTTCATACAAAAAGCTTAGATTCTGATATAATTTTCTATAGAAAAATTCCAAAACATTTTTCTCGTTGGAAAAAATCATAAATTTTGAAAAACTTTTCCTATCGAAAAATTCTCTGATTCTAAAGTATTATTTAAACAGGAAAAATCTTTTTTTCCATATAATAAATTCTAAGATTCTGAAATATATTTCTCATAAAAAAACTATCAGAATCTGAAACGTTTTTCCTGTAGAAAAATTATCCGATTTCAGATTTTTTTTTTTTCCAGAAAAATTCTTGTCAGACTCTAAAATATTTTATTCTAAGGAAATTAACAGTTGCCAATGGATTTTTTCTATAGAAAATTTATAAGATTCTTAAACATTTTTCCTACAGAAGAATTCTTAAAATTTTAGATAATTTTTCTTTTAAAATATTCTTAAATTCTGAGTCAAATAAGTATCTAAATATTTTCTAAAGACAGTCTCGAGTTCTGAAACATTTTTCTATAAAAAATATATGAGATTTACTTTCTCTTAGAAAATGATAAGAAAAGTTATCAGATTCAGTCTACGACTCTAATTTAATTTTAGTTTTTCATATGCAATTTGTTTGATTCTTAAATATTTTATCCCAAGGTTGGTAAAAAAATTCCTTAGACTAGAGACTATGTTTGCTGACGTAATTAAAATAAAATTTTTCTAGTCAAAGTTCTTATGCATTTTTTTACATAAAAAAATTACAATCCCATAAAAGTATTTCCAGAATTTTGTGCATTTTGGAGGGTATTCGTGGGTTCGTTCAAGGCCAATTTCACTTATTAAAAAAAATCCCGCTTTTTAGATCAAAATCCCGCTTTTTCAACCTTTCGATCCCGCTTTTCAGTCAAAAGCAGTTGGTCAGGTTATACTTACACAACACAAAACTGAGTAATACTAAACCGCTTTTGTTGCCACTCATGTGGTATTCTTTATACATTTTCTTGTTTTCTACTCTCGTTTTTTTTTTTAATTCTGTTAAAGTTTTCATTAAAAATGAACATGAGACACAAAAAAAACGAATAATAAGAAATAAGAATGTGCTCTGGTGTGTGGCACACAAAGCTCAAAAATAATTCAGAAACTATAAAAATTACTTACGAAATAACTTTGATTGAATGTGAAATTTTATCACAGAAACCCAGTTGGCAACGTCAATGAGCCTTTCTAGGTTACGTACTCTTGCCATGTCAGAGACACATCTGACATTTCCAAAACATCTCTATATATTGAGTTGAGGACAGTTTTATATGATTTTTCAAAATTGCCTCAAACATTATCAGCAGTTGCCAGTTGCTGCATTCCATTGACATTTCCCTGAAGTGTTTTTATTCACCATCAGGTGAAATACACTGCGTTACAAACATTTCTACATACTTTATGCATGCTGATTTCAATGGTGAAGTCCGTTTTTGAATCAATTGAACAGTATTCCTGCAAATCTTCATCAAAGTTTTGCACATTTTTTGGCGGGTTTTAATTTTTAAAAAAATCTGCTTTCAAAAATTAAAATTTGTTTGATTTGGGAAATGCGGATTAGACCCATTGCAATATACTAACAATAAGTTCGAATTTGGATTAAATTGCTTTCGATTTAGTTTTAATATTTGTTTTTTTATACCCTCCAACCACAGTATGGGGTATACTCACTTTGTCATTCCGTGTGTAACATATCGAAATATCGGTCGGGGACCCCACAAAGTATATATAATATTGATCCATGATAGAATCTAAGACATTCTAGCGATGTCCGTCCGTCCGTCTGTAGAAATAACGATGCAGTCCAAACCAAAAGAGCTAGACCCCTGAAATTAGGCACACAGAAAAAAATATCGTAAAATCAAGAGTAACAAAACAAATTGTTACCAACGAAATACTAGTTCAACAACGTTTTTAATTGTATCAACAATGTGTATTGTTAATGTGACAAAAATCCGGCTTTATTTCCAATTAAACGCACGAATTAAAATCATTGTTAAAGATTCCACAAAATTCACATTAATAACACAAATAATTTATAAACTCATTTAATCAAGCACAAATATATGCGACGATAGCACTGGTAGTGTGCTAAACTCGAATTATGAAGGTTTCGGGTTCGCTGCCAGTTGGCGGAACAGATTTTTATTTTTGTTTTTTTTTTTTATTTGAGATTATTTTTTTGTTATCCTATTTTTAGATTTTTTTAAATTTGTGTGATGCAACATTATTATTTATTTTAAAATATGTATAATGCCACATTTTTTATTATTGTTAAAAACGCAAAAAGTGCACATTGAAATCACAGACACCTTATGTACGCATTTAGTCAACTTGAAATATACATGGAGATTAGCACGGTGGTAGTGTGCTAGCTTCGAATCATGAAGGTTGCGGGTTCGCCGCCAGTTGGCGGAACTTTTTTTTTTTTTAATTTCCAGTTTTAGTTTTTTTTTTATCATTCTAATTGTAGACTGTTTTAAATATGACGTTTAGTCAAATACAAATATCTATAAGGATAGCACAGTGGTAGTGTGCTAGACGCGTAGCTCGAAGGTTGCGGGTTCGATGCCAGATGGCGGTAGACATCTTTTTTTTTTATTTTTTTCAATTTTTAGATTATTTTTTTTTTTTCTATTTTTAGATTTCAGACTATTTTTTATTCTATTTTTAGATTTTACAAATTTTTCAATTAATTTAATTGTTAATGTAACAATGAATGAAGTTGATTTTTTTTTTCAAAAGTTACAAATGTCATTGTTGTATTGACAAAATCCAATGTAGGCTCAGTTTCAATTAAATGTTCAATTGTATTAACAATAAAATTAATTGTATTGACAATTTTTTTTTTCTGTGCAAGAATATCTCTTATGTTACTGGTAAGGTTAAGTTCGAAGATGGGCAAAATCGGACCAGGGGGAAAAAGTTCCCCCTTGAAGAACTAAAATAACCGCTGAAAAATACAATATTTTTACAAGTTTTTTTTAATTTTTGCTCAACAAATGTATCATTTTTATGCCACATTATGTTCATAGACATGCGCTTGGACCAACGGGGTTAGGAAATTTGATTTTTTTCAGGCCGCCCCCCTTTGGGGGCGTGGTTATAGAAATTAATGAAAAATAACGATAAAAATTTATTATTTAAGCGTAAATATCATAAACAAATAATTTGTAAACATATATAGCGGTGGTAAAGTTGCCCCCCACCGTTTGTTACAAAAAATTTTTCATAATTTTCCCTTTAAAATTTGAGCACAGTGTGTATACAAATGTTAAAGTTTCGAAAACAAATGTTATTTTCTTTATAACAAAACATTTTGTGATTGCATGTTTGTTTTTGTCTCTTCCTAGCATGTATGCGTGCACCCAGGCTAAAGGCATGTGCTAATAACCTCAGACGACACAACACGTATTTAGTACACACATACATAAAAATAAAAAAAATAACAGCACACATACCACGATCAATTCCACTGACATTTACTTAAAGAAGTATAGGAATAAGTTTAACAATACGAAAAGGAATTTAATGTATGAATAAATAAAAATTAAGGTGGCACAAATCGAATTTCGTCGAACGCCGGGCAAATTATGGTTCGTTTTAGTCTAAAAACTCTTTGTTTAAATTTTTTGCAAAATCTTGATTACTTGATGAACTTAATCACGACAAGAAATTAATTTTGGTAAAGTAAAGCCCAAAAGTAACTGCTTTAAATAATATGTTGCAAAATTACTTTTAAATCTACCCGAGTAAAAATTATTACATGGAGCAATATATATTCTTATATTTTTTCAGATCTGTTGGTAGATCCGAGATTTGAAAGATCAAAACTGATCCGAAAAATGGATCGCTAAGATTAGATCAGTTTTAACTGGGGGATACAATTTCATCCGAAAAATGGGTTTATCTAATTGATCAGTCTTAATCGGTGGGATAAAATTTCATCCAAAAAGGGTTGGATCTAATTTGTCCGATTTATGTTCGTAATTTTAACAAGTGGGTAACTAAGGGTGTAAAATACTTAATAGAAATCTTTACATAGCCGGTAAAGTAACATTAAAAATTATATTTACCCAAGAGTTAAGTTTTTGAAATTTTACTTACACGGTAGATATTGGGGTGATCAATTAGTCGACTTTTTTCAAAAACCGGCTTTCGAATAGTTCGAAAATATGAATTTTTTAAAAAACCCGGTTTCGGTTTTTAAATTGACAAAAACCGGTTAAACCGGATTTTTTTCTAAATTAGGTAAATACTGACATCCACGGCCAGTATAGAGCAGATATTGTCAACAAAATCGGTCTACACCATTTCAAATTCTATTTCAGAAAATACAAATTGGAATTTTATATTTTGAGGATGTTTACTCTTGCTCGAGGTCATTATTTTCTATACTAATTAAAACCATGATATTCTCATAGTATGTATAATTTGCAAGAAAATTATTTTTTGTTTTAAATTTATTTATGTTAGTCATTTTTGCAAGACTTAATCGACACGTGTTTCGGAATTTGTCAGATTCTATAGTCAAGATTATTTAGCAAAAATAGAAACGATTTACTACAAAGTAACAAACGAGTCTAATGACAAATCGTTTGTGCACAAACTAAAATATTAATACATATTCAACTCTATCCACAATGGGAATTAGAAAGACCGCGTTTCAAGGGTCAAAAAACAGGTCTAATCGGTTTACGAATAGTTGAGATTTTAAAAAAACTGACCGTTGCAATCCACAAAACACCAGTTTAAACCGGTTTCGAAAAACCGGTCTAATCACCCTAGTAGATATATATGCACTGTTAAGTATTACGGCTATTAGCTAAACATTGAAACAAAGAGTTTTTAGACTAAAACGAACCAAAATTTTCCCGGGTGTCGACGAAATTCGAAATATTTATTATTCGTGCTACTCTAATAAAAATATGAAATGGAAATTAATTAAATTGTGGTAAGTATAAAAAAGGGGAACAAATTTAAATTTTTAAAAGAAAATGCTACAAGAGACTTTTTTTTTATTTTTTATTTTAATATTGGAAAAATGTCGTAAATCTATAAAGTTTAAAATTTTTAAATATCGCTAGTCATAGAATGTTAATAAAAAAACATATCGAGGGTGAATATTCAAAACTAGATATCTGCAATATTTTCAAATGAAAGTTTTTTCTCAAATTAATTTTTAACTGCAATATAACATTTTTTTTAAACTTCTAAAAAACGTGTATTATGCAGATGGCAAGTTTTGAAAATTCGCCCTCGATATGCGTAACAGATTTTAACAACACAAATAGATTTTATTTGTTTTATTAATTAAATTTTTTTAAAGTAATATTAAATTAGCCTTTTTCAACATTAAAAAAAAAAAATAATCTACGCTTTGTATTTAAAATGACAATCATGTTTAATATGGCATATAAGTAGTCTTATGGTGTTATAACAGATTTTTGCAAATGTTGCATTTTCCAATGTATTATGTCAAATTAACAAGACTTCTTTCAACAAAAAAACAATTTGCATGTTAATCCAATTTTTTTTTCATTACAAGTCAAACTCTGACAACTAAAAAATAACAAAAAACTCAATTATACGTAAAATATAATATTGTTGACGTATTAAAAAAAATTGAATTAAGTGTTTATTTTTAAATGAATGAAATAAATAAAAGATTTTAATATTGTATAATTGAAATAATGCCATGACATGGAAAAAATAATTTAGTAGTATTTTATACATAAGTGTACACATGTGTATGAAATTATATATTATTGTGCAATTTAATTATTAAAAAAACACAACTAACATGATTATAAGCTTTGCATTTCATACATTTTTAAAATATATGAAAATTGATAGAAAATTGGTGAATGATAAGGCGATTACCAATAAATATTATAAAATAAACGAGTAAAAAAATTAAATTAGGCCTTGCCGAATGTTTTGTATACACTCCACAATGTAGACCATATTATTTGCAATAAAAAAATGTTTGAACAAAAATTTCCCCGGATAAAATTTTTGGTGAAATAAAAAAAAATCGTCAAACCGGGATATGTGTAACTTCATGTATATGCTAGTTTTAATTGTATATTATTTTGCAATCAAATTTCATATTATTTTACCTTTGTTTTGTAAATAAATTTTTGTAATAAATATAGAAAAATATACATTAGGATAACAACTGTTTTTTTGATAAAAAAAAAGTCTATTCAACCACGCAATGGGCGATGTTATACAGAAAATAAAAATCATTTTTAACATGATAATGTTTTTAGGCTGGTGTCTAATTTTAAAAAAATTGCACTACGCCACCTCAGTTTGACCATATAAGCTAACAATTAACGAAAAAGAAAACAAGAATTACTATTTTCATTTTCTTAAAACCAAAAGTTTTAATAACTTGGGTTTGTAACTTGGATAATATTCACCTCGTGTTGAATAAAACCGTTTTTCACCAGCAGGTGAATAAAAACTAACATAATTATTTTTCGACAAAAAAAAATTTTTTTTCATCAAATTTTTTTTTCTCATCCAATTTTTTTTTCATAATATTTTTTCCAGAATTTTTTGTTTTCAAAATTTTTTTTATCAAACTTTTTTTTCATCATTTTTTTATTAAATTTTTTTATCAAATTTTTTTTTCATCAATTTTTTTTTTTTCATTAATTTTTTTCATCATTTTTTTTTTTTTTATCAATTTTTTTTATTATTTTTTTCCATTATTTTTTTTTTTTTCATAAATTTTTTTTTTCATCAAACTTTTTTTTTCATCAAATTTTTTTTTATATAATTTTTTTTTTTTTTTTTGCATCATTTTTTTATTAAATTTTTTTTTATCAAAATTTTTTTTTTTATCAAAATTTTTTTTTTATCAAAATTTTTTTTTTCAAAAATTTTCATAATTTTTTTTTCATAATTTTTTTTTCTTTCATCAAACTTTTTTTTTCATCAATTTTTTTTTTTTCATAATTTTTTTTTTTTTCATCAAACTTTTTTTTTCATAATTTTTTTATCAATTTTTTTTATACCCTCCAACCACTGTAAGGGGGTATACTCACTTTGTCATTCCGTTTGTAACGCATCGAAATATCGGTCTGGGACCCCATAAAGTATATATGTTATTGATCAGTGATCGATTCTAAGATGTTCTAGCGATGTCCGTCCGTCTGTCCGTCTGTAGAGGACACGATACAGTCCAAAATAAAACAGCTAGGCTTGCGAAGTTTGACAGGAATATGTCTTATATTTCTAGGCAGGTTAAGTTCGGAAATGTGCAAAATCGGACCAAGGGAAAAATGTTCCTCCTTGGAGAACTAAACCAACCTCTGAAAAACGGTATTTTTTTGCAGGGTTTTTTGTACTTTTTTTAAGCAAATGCAACATTTTTATGTCAGAGGAAGCTCAAAACCCTGCATGTGGACCCAGCAGATAAAAAAATATTAAAAAAAAGTTTGACCTGCCCCTTTTGTGGGCGTGGATATAAAAAAATATATTTTAATAGTGATTAATTGGATTAAATAATTGGAAGAATCATAATGAATCTATTTGCTAACATATATCGCAAGGGGAAGATGTCCCCCAATGTCTCCCACCAAACACCCAAACCCCCCCCCCCCCCCCCCCTTACCAAAAAAAGACGCCCCAGTTTTTTGTTTTACATTTTGGAGGGAATAAAAGATTCGGCACAGCCGAATTTAACACCCTCACTTGTTTTTTCATCAAATTTTTTTTTTTTCATCAAATTTTTTTTTTTCATCAATTTTTTTTCATTAATTTTTTTTTTTTCATAAATTTTTTTTTGTATCATATTTTTTTTCATCAAATTTTTTTTACCAAAATTTCTATTATCAATTTTTTTCTCACCAAAATTTTTTTTTTTTCATATTTTTTTTTTTAATTTTTTTTACATCAAAATATTTTTCTTTTCATCAAAAAAATTCATCAAAAACTTTTTTTCATCAAAATTTTTTTTTACCAAAAATTTTGGGTTCATTAAATTTTTTTTAACATAATTTAGTTTTTCGTGAAAAAAAAAAATATTTTTTTAACCAAAACTACTTTTTCACCAAGTCTAAGCTTTTCGCATAAAAATTTTCCATTTGTTTATCAAATGTACATTTTTTTTATAATTTTTTTTTTTTTCATAAATTTTTTTTTTTTCATCAAATTTTTTTTCGCATTTTTTTTTATCATGTTTTTTTTCATCAAATTTTTTTATCAAATTTTTTATTATCAATTTTTTTCTCACCAAAAATTTTTTTATCATATTTTTTTTTCATCAAAAAAATTCATTAAAAAATTTTTCTTTTCATCAAAAACTTTTTTTCATCAAAATTTTTTTTTCAACAAAAATTTTGGGTTCTTTTTTAACATAATTTTGCTTTTCATGAAAAAAAATCATTTTTTTTTTTACCAAAACTACTTTTTCACCAAGTCTAAGCTTTTCGCATAAAAATTTTCCATTTGTTTATCAAATGTACATTTTTTTTCATCAATTATTTGTTTTCATTATTTTTTTTTTTTTATCAAATTTTTTTTTTTTGTAAATTTTTTTATCATATTTTTTTGTCAACAATTTTTTTCATCAAATTTTTTATCTAATTTTTTATTATCAATTGTTTTCTTACCAAAAAATTTTTTTATCATATTTTTTTTCATTAATTTTTTTTACATCACAAAAATTTTTCTTTCCATCAAAAAAATTCATCAAAAACTTTTTTTCATCAAAATTTTTGTTCACCACAAATTTTCGGTTCATTAAATTTTAACATAATTTTGTTTTTCATGAAAAAAAAAATATTTTTTTTTTTTCAAAAACTACTTTTTCACCAAGTCCTAAGCTTTTCGAATAAAAAATTTTCCATTTGTTTATCAAATGTACACAAAACAAGTGAGAGTGGTATTTTCTTTAATGCCGAATCTGTTATAATCTCCAAAATGTAAAAACACTTTTTTGCACTTATTTTTGCACTCACTAACGAAATGTATATCAATTCGTTTTGCATGGAATAGCAAAGTAATATAACATTATTTTTTCTAAAAAAACTTTGCTTTGGCAAGTACACCCAAATCTTCCGCAAAACATTATCATGATT
This sequence comes from Pegoplata infirma, assembly GCA_963921195.1. Taxonomy (NCBI): domain Eukaryota; kingdom Metazoa; phylum Arthropoda; class Insecta; order Diptera; family Anthomyiidae; genus Pegoplata; species Pegoplata infirma. The sequence goes on from OY992536.1 coordinate 207,860,644, forward strand.
TAATGTTTTGGGCAAGAGTACAAAATTCGTAGGCATTTTCAAGGTCTATATGGCTGTGAGATGGACCTTTTGATATTTGCAAAAAAATGCAAAAAGTTATAACCCTTATATACATATGTGCATTTGTAATATCATAATTTTATTACACTTTATTAAAATATCCTTTTGTAGTAATACAATACCATTAAAAGTAAATAATTAATTTAGTAACAACATTTTTCATAAATATTATTATTAAATTTCAACACCTACTAAACAAAAACCACAAAAATTCATTTTATAACTGCATAAATTTTACTCATAAATATTAAATTTGTTTATCAAGGTTGGGCATATAATAATAACAATAAAATACAATAACCGTTATCGTTATATTCAGGCCAATAAAAAAATGAAAAAAACTTTGTTCTGAAGTACCGATACACAATGATTTCAATTCAAAAAAACTAAACCGAACCTACACTATTTCCAATTTTGGTGCAGAAAATACAACTCAAAAATCTCCAACTCTATTTCAGAAATTTCTAATTACCTTAGCCCCACAAAAAAAGTTTCTGACCCAGAAACTAGACTTACTAAACTTTATATATTTTAATCTTCTGAATTCGCCTTTGTTACCAGAATTGAATGCTATCGTTGGATTTTCCTATAATTCACAAGGGAATACCGCAAATTGAACCTATCTGATTTCTTTGAAATTTATACACAAGATAGAGAAAAGTAGAGGGTAAAAAGACAAGTAGAGGATATAAAGGCTAATAAAACAATGAGAAAAATCCATGTCCAATTGTTATCGTGTGTCGGTACCCAACTTTGATTTTTATTTAAATATTTCAACAAATAAATTTTCCATTGTTTTTAGTATTTTGAAAGGATATTCACAGTTTGTTATAGTTGTTCAACAATCGAACGTTTTTGGCTCCTGTTTGAAGTTTCATGGCAAAAGTGACTTACCCAGCAAAACTTTGATTACCAAATAAAATAAGGCAAAGAAAGATAGTCAAATTTCATTAAACTCTTGTTTTTAAAGTCTTTCTTTTTCGTGTATAAATAAAAAAGTTACAGGGATTTAAAAAAATTAAAAATTTCTTCATGCCTCAAATTTGACTAATTACACTAGTTTACAGAGATTTTTCATGCAAAATATAACGCTGAATCTGAAAATCTACTCCAAAGTTTCAAAAGTAGAACAGTTTTTAAGATATCGCCAAGTTTTGAAATTTTCATCTTTTCAAAAAAGTGGTTTTACTTTAATTAAAATATCTCATGAAAAAATTAATGGATTTCGTTTTTAAATTAAAGGTGGTTTAGTTATCTATCAACCCTTCATACAACCCTACAACATTTTTCAATCCGCCTGTGCCATAATACAAAACCTAGATTTTGCGTTCAGAAAACTCAGCCAACTAATTTTATTTCAAAATTCTTTAATCATGTCAATAAATAGTGTTTGTGTTTGTTGAATTTCTTTGTTGAAAAAAAAATAAAAATAAATTTTTACTTTTGTCAGATTCAACAAATTGTGTTTATTGAATTTCTTTGTTGAAAAAAAAAGTTATTTTTTTAACAGTCAAAATTTACAAATGTTGATATTACAAATTTCCGTATAGGAGCACTCTCAGTGAAAAAATTAATTGTATTCACAAATATGGGGGTCAATATAACAATTAGTTTTTTTTTTCTGTGCAGGTTTGCTATATATTCTTTAAAATATTGATATTTTTTTTATTTAAGCAAAAATGGTTGTTGCTCTGAATATGAAATATGTACTTAATTTCGAAAGGAAGAAATTATTGGAATTTTAGATAAAAAAACTTTTTTTATCTTTTTCCAATTTGCAACCAACCAATTTCGTTCCATCCCGACATTTTCAGAAAGTTAAAATCAGAAAGTTCCAATCAAAGTGAAAATTTGTTTTTGATTTTTTTAGTTTTAAATATTAGTTAATGTTTGGAGATTACTGGAAATGTGTTTTCATGGCAAAAAGATATTTTTTTTGTCTGTCAAATTTTTTTTTTTACATGATAATGTTTTTAAGATGGTGTCTAATTTTAAAAATTATGCAGGGCGCCACCTAAGTTTGACTTTATAAGCTACCGACTAACAAAAAATTATTGTTTCCATTTATACCAAAAAGGTTTGTAACTTGGTTAATAATTCACTTGCTGGTGAATAAAACCGTTTTTCACCAGGTGGCGAATAAAACGTAACATAAATATTTTTCAACATAAAACCTTTTTTTAAAAAATTTTCCAACAAAAAATTTTTTTTCACTAATTTTTTTTTTAAATCAATTTTTTTTTATCAAATTTTTTATAACATCAATTTGTTTTTTTTTTCATAATTTTTTTTTTTCATTAATTTTTTTTTCATGAATTTTTTCCGATCAAAATCTTTTATTCTTCATCAAAAACATTTTTTTTATCAAAATTTTTTTTTTCACCAAAAATTTTCTGTAGGCTAATTGGTAGCGTGCTATCCTTTGAAACTGGGGGTCGTGGGATCGATTCCCACCAGAGCTCTTGGTTTTTTCGCTACAACGAGACGACGGTCATTGTTACCAGTTCTCGTTTAAGTTGAAATGAAAAATGTACTGTAGTTAAATGTAAAAAAAAAAAAAATGAGATTAAAATATTTGATCATAGGATCAAAATTATTATTATATAATAATTTTTTTTTATCAATTTTTTTTTTACCAAAACTACTTTTTTACCAAGGCTAAACTTTTGGCATAAAAATGTATCATTTGTTTAACAAATGTACACGAAACAATTGAGAGTGCTAAATTCTTCGGTGTCGAATCTTTTTTACTCACCAAAATGTAAAAACACTTTTTGCACTTAAGTAATACATTTATTTACCAAATTAACACTTTTGGATTGGAATGCATCTTGCTTTCCACACACACATGGACGGACGAATATAACTAGAGTGCCTTAATGGGGTCCTCGACCGATATTTCAATTCTTATTGCATGGAATGCAAATGAATATAACATTATTTTTTCTTAAAAAAACTTTGCTTTGATGTTTTGGGCAAGAGTAAAAAATTCGCAGGCATTTTTGTTTCTGTTTTTGCAAAAAAAAATATTTTTTAAATAAAAACATTTTTCATACAATGTACGAAACATTTTCATACATTGTACGAAAGCTTTCCTGTTGCATGGATTTACTTAAGCATTGCTTTACACCACAAACAGTGTTGTCAGGTTTTTAGGGGTTTTTCCCCCCCAGAAAAACCCCTAAATCGACTTTGACTTATCATAACTTTTTATATAATGATCGATTTTTTTAAAAATTGAAATTTTTGGGTTCTCCAACATTTTCTTTATAAGAGTATTATCTCAGATTGTATTATTTTATCGAATTAATGTTTCTGTAGTCAAAAATCTTTAAAAAGTCTGAAGACAATTTTGTAATTTTTTTTTTTACGAATGTCAATACATTTAACGTTTAATAAAGTAAATCTGTTATACGTTTTACCTTGTTTAATGGATAAGTCTAATAGAAAAAATGCTAAAGAAGCTAAATTGACCAAAATCTAAACTATCCGACGATTGTTTCAAAAGTTATGGTAATTCAAAGTCGATTTAGGGGTTTTTCTGGGGGGAAAACCCCTAAAAACCTGACAACACTGACCACAAATTACAAAAAAATGTTACCTTTTATGACAACGACATATTAAAGTAATGAAAATTTAAACTTTTGGTTTTTTCTGCGTATAACAACATTAATTAATTTCATTAAATAGGTAGGGTGTTCAATGATAGACCTGCCTTGTAAGTGTAAGTATACCAAAGTGTATAAAGTATACCAAAGTTTTCTTTTTTTTTATAAAAACAAATAAAAATACTTTGTAAAATGTAAAAACAGAAATATTTGTTAATAATAAGTACTGACAGAAGCATCCTAAGGGAGATGTTAAGTTTTTGTTTTTTAACATCAACAAAAATATTTATAATAAAGCAAAATAAAATAATGTCTGTATTTACAGACGTTTCTTAAAAAATATAAAATAATATAAAAATACAAAATTAAGAAAAATGTGCAAGAAATAACGGAAAAAATATTTAAATCTTACAAAATATAGCTGCGGGAAAAAAAATACTTTGAAAAGTTATGTTAAAAATAAAAAAAAAATATTTGTTTAATTTAAGAAAACCCAAAAAAAAGTCAATATTTTAAAAGTCATGTTAAATGAAATACCACTTGTTACTTAAAAAAAAAGAAAATAAATTAAAAAAGTATTTTTTTTTTAACGCAGACCACACATGAACTAAATTTTTGTTTTCACTCTTAAACCGCTAAATCATGCAAATCATGTTGGTTTTACTTTTCGTTTTGTTCCCAGCAAAACTTACCTTACCATATAAGGTATAAAATAAGGTATAAGATCTCTTATTTTATACATTGCAGCATTGATGATTTTAACAGGCGATGAGACTAAAAGTAATGCATATACATTATCACAAAGAATACCAGTAAGGTATAAAATAAGTCATAAATTTATAACAAAGAATACGAGTAAGGTGTAAAATATATAGTAATATATAGGTTACGAGTAAGGTATATAATATAGCATACCAGAACGTAATATATAAGGTGTTACGAGTAGTGAAAAAGTAATTTTGTATTAAATTTACTCACGTGATTGTAAGCGAGATAAAATATACTCCTGGGTGAGTGTGTGTCGTTAGAAATTTCCTGTCGTGAATCCATCTCTAGTTTAAACTTATGCATTTTTTTATAAAATATTTATTTTTTATGTTATTGTAATGCATTATGTATTCAATTATAAATAATGCATTATTTCAAACTTTGAAATAATACATAATGTAACCAAATATAAGTCATCCATGATTTAATGTTTAGAAATAATAAATATGAAATACATTTTTTCCAATAATCATGCATTACGTAGCTAATTATTAGTAATGTATTATTTTTCACTTTAAAATAATACGTTGTGGAACAAATGTTTGGTAAGACATCATAAAATAATGCTACAAATAAGATATATACATTACCTGGTAATGTGTTATATAATCACCACCCATTACCAAAGTTTTGCTGGGATTGTTTCCAATTTTTTTTATTTTTCTTTTTTTGATGCACGCAGAAGACCCAACAACATCATGGGTGGTAATAAAACACTACATCACTATTTTGTTATTGAGTTTAAAACCAAAAATCAAAGAAAAAAAAAGTCCAACTGCATGCAAAATAGATACATTGGAAAAAGATAAAAAAGAAGACGTAGCGGAAAAAATTACCAGCTTTATATACAATTGTGTTTTGCAAAGATTTTTTCGACACCACACTTCAGTCAGTTGGCGTGTCGTTATAGGTTAAACTAGAGATGCGCGCGTGACACGAATTTTTCGTGATTCACGCGTGATCGTGAGTGAATTTTTTTTTAATCACGTGATCGTGAGTGCGCGTGATTAGAAAAATTGTTTCGTGCGTGAGCAATTTTTTTCTCGTGAGCTTGGGTGATTGTTTGTGCTGTCCGAAACAAAAAACAAGTAAGAAAATCATCAACATGTTGAATTTAGAGGGTAATTATTACCAAATTGTGATTTAAATAATTGTTCATGATTGTTTTTATGAATTTAAATTTTTTTTGTGCAAAAAATCGAAAAAAAAAATAAAAATTTTTTTATTTTAATTTCGTGAGTCTTCGTGAGCGTGAGAAAAAGTTTAGTTACTCACGTCAGCGTGTGTGAACGTGAGAAAAAAAAATAAATTTCGTGCGAGATCGTGCGTGAGCAATATTTTTATTTCGCGAGCGTGCTTGAGTCAAAATTCACTCACGCGCCCATCTCTAGGTTAAACTTTTTTTCGTTCATTGCACTGACTAACTAACCGACCGACCGGCCGCCCAACCATTCCATTATTTATGAGACTTTTTAACGTAGTATATTGTATATTTTTTTTTTGTTTAAAAATATGCTTGATGGTACCCAATCAAATGACTGATGGAAAGGAGGTTTTGTGAAACATTTTAGTGTTGTTTAAGGAAAAACCTTAAAACAATTTTATGTTTTTCTTCTTTAGTAAGCGTAGCAAGAAGCGTTTATTTTGTTTTGCTAGTTTACAATCAAATTTAATAGGAATTTTTAAATAGTCTTTGGATCGTATAAACATTTTACAACAATTTAGTAGCGAAAAATACGTCTGCTGTTGTAGTGCAAAAACTACAGGAACGATTTTGATGATTTTTTTTTATTCGTATATTATTAATTCTTCTCTAGTACTAGTTATTGTGGCAATTTTTTGTTATTTTCACCTAATTATTTTTTTGATAAAGTACACATAAAAATAGTAAATGTTATAATCAATTTAAGAGAAAATTGATTACTCTTTTGCTTACATTTTACTACAATTTCCAGGAAAATTTCAATGCGTAAATGAGAAAATTACGTCAAATAAAAATACGTAAAATAAAAAAATAAAAATTGGACCGGAATTTGTATCGGATAATTGTATTCAATAAAATAACTAAACAAAATCTTCTAAAATCTTTATGCGGTGAATTCTTCATGTGTGTTTGGAGGAATAACCTAAGGAAGTTAAAAAAAAAACACCTTTTTAAAAATCTGCTTAGCCACGGATTCTTGTTTTAAAATTTTATTTTTTTTCCTCTCATGTTTTGATCTAAAGGACCTTCTTAAGCTACAGTTCGTCAAAGAGTTTCCTTTATTGGAAATCAATTACACAGCTCAACATGAAAATGCGTATTGGCTTCTGGTAAGTGATTTAGGTAGTGTTTGCTGCGCTGATTCCAAATCCGCGACCCAAATATGTCTATCACGGTAAAATTTTGAGTTATTCGCGGATAAAGTGTCGAAAAGGCCGTTTTGGACCCTTTTTGAAAGCTTACAAAATAAGATCCTGACATGCGATTGACTTGGTATCAAGCTCATTCAAATGTATGTATTTTTCTCTATAAGGCATGGTAAAATGTTCTTGGAATTTAATTTTCTAAAATAATAAAAAAATTATTAACAAATAACCTTCCATTTTTTGAATATTGAGTTTACATTTTTTTTAAAAAAATTCTTACAAATAAACACATAAATGTTAGATTTAAAGCATATGTGGCTAATGATTTTTTCACCAGTATAAAAAATTAAATTTTGGTTTAAACAGAAAATTACGCACTTTAAAATGAGCTTAATATCAAGTCATTCGAAGTGCAGGATCTTATTTTATAGGCACTCAAAAATGACTAAAATGGGCCTTTTTTGAAACTTTAACCGCGATTTTCTCAAAATTGTGACGTGATAGAAAAATTTTAGTGACCGTTTTGGAATCGGGAAACCAAAACCTATAAACCTTTTTTTGGTTTCATTTAGAACGCAGCGGCAAATCTTAGATTTGTAGAGCGGTGTTATCTTTCCTAAGAGCATTATATGCAGTTGCTGCATTACGTCTTTGTAACCATAAAGTGCAAGTATCTTGGGATTGAAGGACATTTAGAAAAAGTTCTAAGCTTTTTATAACATCTAACGCTCACTACAGATCTCAGAGACTAAGTTGCCGACTTCTTCTGTAGGAAAAATGCCTCAGAACCTGAGATTTTTCTGCAGGAAAAATGTCTCAGAATTTTAATCTTTCTACATAAAAAATTTCCTGGAATTGGAGACTGTTTCTTTAGGAAATATGTCTCAGAATCTGAGATTTTTCTATAGGAAAAAAATCAAAGAATCTAAATTTTTCTATGGGAAAAATGTCTCAGAATCTGACGATTTTTCTAAGAGATTATAATCTAAGACTTTTTCTATTTTAAAAATTTCTCAGAATCTGAGACTTTTTCTGTAGGAAAAATGTTTCAGAATCTGAGATTTTTTCTATAGAAAAAATTCATAGAGTCTGAAATTTTCTATGGAATAAATGTCTCAGAATCTGAGGCTTTTTTCAAGATATTTTTTTATCGGAAAAATGTCTTAGAATCTAAGAATTTTTCTATTGAAAAAATGTCTTAGAATCTGATACTTTTTCTGTAGGAAAAAAATGTTTCGGAATCTGTGACTTTTCTTAAAAAAATTTTTCTATAGGAAGAATGTTTCAAAATCTGAGACTTTTTCTGTATGAAAAATTACTTAGAATCTAAGACTTTTTCTATAGAAAAAAATGTTTCAAAATCTGAGACTTTTTTTTAAAAAAATTTCTCAGAATCTGAGACTTTTTTTATGGAAAAAAATGTCTCAGAATCTATAGAAAAAATGTATTAGAATCAGAGAACTTTTCTATAGGAATCTGAGAATTTTTTATAGGAAAAATATCATAATATCAGAATCAGAGACCTTTTCTATTTGAAAAATGTCTCAGAACCTGATACTTTTTCTGCAGCAAAAATGTCTCTGAATCTGAGACTTTTTCTATAGGAAAAATGTTTCGGAATCTGAGACTTTTTCTAAAGCAAAAATTTCTCTGAATCTGAGACTTTTTCTGTAGGAAGAATGTTTCAGAATCTGAGACTTTTTCTTTATGAAAAATGATTTAGAATCTAAGACTTTTTCTATAGGAAAAAATTTTTCAAAACCTGAGACTTTTCTTTAAAAAATGTCTCAGAATCTAAGACTTCCTCTATAGGGGAAAAATGTCTCAGAATCTGAGACTTTTTCTATAGGAAAAAATGTCTCAGAATCTATAGGAAAAATGTATCAGAATCAGAGACATTTTCTATAGGAATCTGAGAATTTTTTTAGGAAAAATGTCTTAGAATCTGAGACTTTTTCTATAGAAAAAATTACTCAGAATTTATAGAAAGAAAAATGTCTCAGAATCTGAGACTTTTTCTATTGAAAAAATGTCCCAGAATCTGAGACTTTTTCTATTGGAAAAATGTCTCAGACTCTGAGACTTTTCCTTTAGGAAAATTTCTTAGAATTTGAGACTTTTTACATAGGAAAAATGTCTCAGAATCTAAGATTTTTTTTATAGGACGAATGACTCAGAGTCGAACAATAAGACTTTTGCTATAGGAAAAATGTCTCAAATCTGAGACTTCTTTGGGAAAAATGTCTCAGAATCTGAAAAGATTTTTCCTATTTACTCTATATGAAAATGTCACAGAATCGGAGATTTTTTTGTATATGTATGAAAAATGTTTCAGAATCTGTGACGTTTTAGTTCAATGGAAAGACGGTGCACTCACAGCAAAAAACGGTTGTCTCAACCGTAAAAGGTTCCAACCTCAGTTTGAGGTTGCGGCAACCGGTAAATATACGGTTGCAGCAACCGACAATTTACAGATGTGGCAACCGACAAATGCCGGTTGCAGCAACCTCAAATAACGGCATTTGCCGGTTATGGCAACCGTATTGCCGGTTGTCCCAACCATAGCTGTGTTTAATATATTTTCAATATTACAAAAAATTACAAAGAAAAATCCCAATAAAAAACATGTTTTTTTAATTCTTTTGTTTTTTTATTGTTTGTAAATAAAATATACTAATTTAAACATCTAAATACTAAAAATATTTAATAAATGTTACATTTTAATGTTGTATTAATACGTTTGATTAAGATCCCATACAACGAATTTTTATCCTCAGAATCTGAGGCTTTTTCTATACAAAAAGTCTCAGATTCTGAGACATTTTTTCTATAGAAAAATTCTCAGATTCTGAGACATTTTTTTAATAGAAAAAGTCCAAGATTCTGAAACATTTTTTCTATAGAAAAAGTCTCAAATTCTGCGACTTTTTCTCTATGAAAAAAGTCTCAAATTCTGCGACTTTTTCTCTATGGAAAAAGTCTCAGATTTTGAGACATTTTTGCTATAGAAAAAGATTTAGATTCTGAAACATTTTTTCTATGGAAAACGTCTCAGATTCTAAGACAATTTTTCTGTAGAAAAAGTCACTTTTTCTATAGAAAAACTGTCTCAGAAGCTAAGACGTTTTCTATAGAAAAACTGTCTCAGAATCGGAGACTTTTTCTATAGAAAAACTGTCTCAGAATCTGAGACTTTTTCTATAGAAAAACTGTCTCAGAATCTGAGACTTTTTCTATAGAAAAACTGTCTCAGAATCTGAGACTTTTTCTATAGAAAAACTGACTCAGAATCTGAGACTTTTACTATAGAAAAACTGACTCAGAATCTGAGACTTTTTCTGTAGAAAAACTGTCTCAGAATCTGACATTTTGTCTATAGAAAAAATGTCTCAGAATCTGAGACTTTTTCTGTAGAAAAAATAACTCAAAATCTGAGACTAAGAAATTTTTTCTATAGAAAAAGTCTCATATTCTGAGACATTTTTCATTTAGAAAAAGTCTCAGATTCTGAGTCTCAGATTCTGAGACATTTTTTCTATAGAAAAAGTCTCAGATTCTGAGAGAGTTTTTCTATAGAAAAAGTCTCAGATTCTGTGAAAGTTTTTCTATAGAAAAAGTCTCAGATTCTGGGCCAGTTTTTCTATAGAAAAAGTCTCAGATTCTGGGCCAGTTTTTCTATAGAAAACGTCTTAGATTCTGAGATAGTTTTTCTATAGAAAAAGACTCAGATTTTGAGACAGTTTTTCTGTAGAAAAAGTCTCAGATTCTCAGACATTTTTGCTGTAGAAAAAGTCTTAGATTCTGAGACATTTTTTTTATAGAAAATATTCAGATTCTGAGACTTTTCCTATAGAAAAAGTCTCAGATTCTGAGAAATTTTTTCTATAGAAAAAGTCTTATATTCTGAGACATTTTTTCTGTAGAAAAAGTCTAGATTCTTGGGCTTTATCTTACAAATGTTTTTATATATAACAAATGTCCGCGATTTCTATAAATTTTTGAGAGCAAAAAGTATTTTTGTACACAAAAAAAATGTCATCTTATCTTAAATGTATAATACCACCTTTTTCTGCACAATCCGAATTTGAGGACTTCCATCACAAGGCGTAAATTGTTCGTCCTTTTTTTAACTATTGCTGGAGTTTTAAATATTCCAATATTCCATTGTTTCTATAAATTAAAAGAAGAAAAATACATTAGTTAATCTGTTGTGTCCTTCTAAGTATAAGAACTTACCCATTAAAGCTGTATTTTCCAGGTCTTGCATCAAATGTTTCAATTTTGAAAAAAAAAAATGTTTTCCTCTTCATTTTTATTTATTTAATGACATTAAATTTTGTGAAGTTTTGTTTTTTTATTTATCAGTTGAGGGAACCGAGAACTTGAAGTTGTGGCAACCGGCAAATAACGTTATTTACGGTTGCTACAACCGGGGTTTGCAGTTGTAACAACTTTTTTTTTAATTTTGTGGCAACTGGCACAAAAATATTTTAAAAAAGTTATAACAACCTCAATTTACGGTTGCTGCAACCGCGTACGGTTGGGACAACCGCAAGCCGGTTACGACAACCGTATTGCGGTTGTGGCAACCTCATTCCAACCGATTTTTTATGTGAGTGTGGAGGGAAGATTCCAAAATATGTGCAGTTAGAAAAAAAATGTTTGGGCCCCCTACAACAAAAAAGTTCTGGATATTCCCCTGGCCACAAGATTCTTGCGGCTTTTATATTCAAAACAATCTTTAGATTACACTGTGCTACAAAAAAAAAACAAAATGAAATATACTTTTAAAATGAGGTAGTTAAGGTTGTAAGTCTCGTCGAAAAGATCACAAAAATGTCCATCAAACTTGCCAGACACATTTTAAAGTCTTTTGGTTGATTGATTTTTTTGGACTTTTCTCACTAAACCACGTGTAACTTAAATATTTTTCTACCGATTTTCAATGTTTCAACTGTTTTGGATAAAAGAAGGATAGGGCTTTACATGTGTGTGAATTGTTCTATACATCTAAAAAAGATATGCATTGATATTTTCAACAATATCTAATTTTTTTTTTTTCATTTTTTGAGTTTATCGATTTTTTTCTGCTATAGTTTGTTCAACAACATTTATATTAATAAACGTATTCCTAAAGAATATTTAATTGTGAATACAATGAGCTTTATGCCAAAAAAATCGGATAACAATTGACAGAGTTGTGATAATTTTTCTAAAAAAGAAAATTAATGAAATTGCCGCGCTGATAACCCAGGCAAAAATAAAAAATAACAAAATAAACGAACATACTGAGAGGTCGCGTATCATTATTTTAAAGGTTTTTGACCTCCTGAATTCGAATTTGACCTTGAAATGTCGCTATCTTATTAAGTTTTTGATATATCAATTTATGTTAAATATCTCAAAAACCTGTTAAGATAGAGCAATTTAAAGGCCAAATTCGGATTCAGCGCGCCAAAAACCTTTAAAAATAAAGTACATGACCATTTATGATAAATTTAGTTTTTTTGTCTGGGTTATCTGAACGGCGATTTCCTGCAAAATTGTAATTTTCTCTTTAAGAAAAATTATCACAACTCTGTCAATTATTATCCGATTGTTTCAGGATAAAGCTTATCGTATTTAGAATTAAATTATCTTTAAAAAACGCTCATAAATATAAAGGTTGTTAAACGAACTATAGCAGAAAAAAAATCGATAAACTCGAAAAATTTACAAAAAATTACAAAAAAATTGATTTTATAGAAAAAATAACAAAAAAAAAATTATTTTATAGAAAAAATCTAGAGATATCTTTCTTTTACGTATTGACCAATTCATACACATGGAGAGCCCTATCCTTTTTCTATCCAAAACAGTTCAAAAATTTAAAATCGGTTGAAAATTTTCTGAATTACACAAGGTTTAGTGGGAAAAGTCCCAAAAAAACGTTTTTTGACAATAACTCTAAAATTGAAGGGTGTCTGGCAAGTTTAATGGGCATTTTTGTGATCTACTCGACAAGATCAACAACCTATACTATGTCACATCAGAAGAATTTCTGCACTGTAGCACAGAGTTATTTTAAAGGTTTTTGTAAGAGAAAATTTCTTTGAATGCAGAGGTTTTTTCCAATGGAAAAAGTTGCGATATAAAATTTTGAATTGCTCTAAAGAACATGATCTCCAAGTTAGCAGGAGTTTTTCTTTTTAATGTTTTTTTTTTTTGTAGAAACTTACGTGGAAAAAGGGTTAAGTATTTTTAAAATTTAATATTTCTACTGCAGATATAAAAAAAAATATTGAATGGCAAATATATTTTTACTATTATTTTGCTACTTTAATGTTTTTACTTTTTTTGTTTTTTTTTTTTCTCAATGAGTAAAATTTAAAAATGTCTCCCTTTTACTACTTTTACTACGAGAAAAGTAATCGAATGGAGCTATTGTGTATACATAAAGTGGGTATTTGTGGGGAGAATATCTTTATTAAAAAAACAGATTTAACACAAGTATTTTATATGATTATTTAAAACAGAAAACATAAATTAGCCTCGAACTAGAATAGTTTTTTTTATTGCTTTACTTAAAATTCCCCAAAAAAAAAGTTAACAAATTAATCAACCTCAACTTATTTGTCATTGAAATAAACATTTTAAATTTATTTTCATAGTTAAAACTAATAGAAATATTGTAAACATAAATAATAACTTACCAGGACGATCCAATTCATGTATCAGTTCATCCGGTTCTAGATATGTAGCATAAACCAATATTGATGAGGCAGTTGATGATGATGATGATGATTTAATAATGAGATTTCCGATATTTAAATTACGACCACCATTTGTAAAGAAGATTAAACAAATGCCAAATAGCCACCATAGATAATAGGTAACAAGATTATGAGAGGGTTTATGCCATATCCCGCTGGGTCGTTGTGGATACGAATGAATATGATGCGGATGATGACGATGTTGATGATGCTGATAGCTGCTTATTTGTTGTTTGCTATAATTTTGTTGTTGTCGTTGACTACATTGATAACATGGTTCATAATCATCGTGATGCTGATGATGATGCTGCTGTTGGTTGTATATAAAATTGGGCGGTTGTTGATGATGATGATGTTGTTGCGGAGGTTCGTGGTGTTGCTGTTGATGAGTTTGTATTTGAGGATGATGATGTGGTTGTTCTTGTAGTTTGTGTTGTTGTTTTTGACGATATGTGGGAGATTTTGTACATTTTGTTTTAGAATTTGTTGTTGTTGTAGCTGATGCTGTTATTGTTGAGTCTGTATAACCGGATAAGGAAATGATAACCGCAGGAATCATTTTTAATTTGATTATTATTGTTGTTTTTTTATTGTTGCTATTTGTTATTTTATTATATATTTTATATACAATAAAAACATTTATAAATAAAAAAAAAATATATTTTTTCTATATTTTTCCCCAAAACAGAAATATATTTATAGAATTTGTTGTCCTTGTTGTTGTTGTTTGGTTAACTAGAAATTTATGAAATTTTTGTTTATTTTCATAAATTCTTTCATATAAGTTGTCATCGTTGTTGTTATATGTTGAGCTACTACTGTTGCTTGTTTTCTGTTTTTCGTCTCTCTGCTGTTTAGATATTTCCGTTTTTTTGTATTTTTATTATTGTATTCTTTATATAGTACATATAAGTTGGTTTAACAGGAAGTTCTGCTATAGAATTCTCAAATGTATTTTAAAATATATATATTTAATTTTTTTTTTTCTAGGTTAGTTTGGAATATTTTTTTCCTATTTATTTTTTTTTGTAATAGAATCCCTTTTCAACACATCATTTTTGTGTTTTGTGTGTTTTATTCTGTTGTAGCAATACTCTGGGGTAACTATGATGTTTAAGGTTTGTTGTAGTTTTTTTTTTTTTTTTGTAACAATTCTAGTTTTTTGTATATATATCATATGGATATCTGTTTTTCTTTAGAAGGATTTTTAACAATTCAACATTTACTCAAAACATTTTACCCATATACACATATGTATTATGTTACTCTATCTATGTATGTTAGTATAGATTCCGTTTCCGTTTAAACATTTAGAAAAAAAATTTTAGTTTTCTGCATTTATCTATTCATAACGTTGGTTCTTGTATTATTTTTATTATGTTGTATTCGTTATGTTTTTTTATTGTTGTTATTTCTGCTCGGTTGGCTAACTAGCTGGATGGCTGACTGGCTGGTTGCATGTCTATCTTTGTATATGTGTATTTCCGTTTTTTGATGTAGTTGTATTTAGCTTAAAATTGTTGTTGTTATACATACATATATATTTTATTTTTTCTGTATTTCTTATTTGCCTTTGGTTATTTTAGCGCAAATTTTTTATTTATTGTTGTTATATTTGCTTAATGTATATTTTCGAGTGTATGTGTGTGTATGTGAGTGTATATCTGTTATATGAATTTTTGTGCAATTTGAGTTTAGATTTCCGTTTTGTAGTTTTTTGTATTCTTTTGTTTGTATTTTTTTTTTTTTGTTATTTCGCCATCATCCAATGCTCATCCAATTTACTAAAACAATTCAAAACGGTATCCTGTATTTGTCAATATTGTTATTGCAGAATTTAGTGGAAATTCTGAAAATGTAAAAAAAAAACAAGAAAATTTATTATTGTATTTCAAATTCTAAAAAAATTGTGTAAGTTTTTTTTAATAAATTTTGTAAGTTTTTGTATAAATATTTGTTTGTAATTTTTTATAAATAAAAATAAATTAAGTGAAATATATTTATCTAGTAAAACAAATAGGAATATACATATACAAATGTATTGACAAATAAACAACTTGGAAACTGAATAAGTTGATAAATTGCAATGTAAATTCGGTTGGTAACTAACGTTACTGTACAAAAATTTGCACAGACTTCTGAAGCACATTTTCTAAATAAATTTCGCATCCTTAACAAGAATCTATTATCAGAAAATAAAAGATCGAAATCCACAACAAATTAAATAAATTTTACTAGAAATCAGGTTTTAATTCGACCAGGGATACCATCATTATATTGTCAGGAAGTTTTTTATACCCTCCACTCTAGTGATAAAGTTTGTCGTTCCGTTTGTAACACCTCAAAATATTGGTCTAAGACCCCATAAAGTATATATATTCATGATCCTCGATCGATTTTAAGACGATCTAGCGATGTCCGCCCGTCTGTCTGTCCGTCCGTCTGTCCGTCTGTCTGCCTGTTGAAAATACGATAGCTTTTGAAATGCTTTACGGAGGCTCCTGAAGTTTGGCATATATGTTGGGTATTTACCAGGTCAGGTTGGTATTGCAATCCAGCGAAATCGGTCTAGTGGTTCAAAAGTTTTGAGCAAAACACTGAATTTCGGGAAGGTTATTCATCATTTTATGAGATAAAACACACGGTAACTTTCGAACGACAATTCTGAGACTGTTGAAGTGTAGCATATCGTCGAACTATATTCAATAAATGCCAACTTGAAAAAGCTTACTGTTCAGGAGAGCTAAAAAACTAGTTATTTCGCATATTATTGCAAAAATAAACAATGTACCTTCCACAAGATGGTTCAAATATTGTAAACAATTTTTAACTATGCAAAAATTTTCATATTTTGCACTTGTTTGCGTATTTTTCAGAGATGGCATTTATTACTATATCAAAAAACAAAGATTTTTTTAGAGTTGGCATATTTTGTCGGAAAATAAAAATACATTTTTTTTGGAAAAATTTTAAAAATTTTTTTTTTTTTTGGTTTTTGTTATCCTTAGTACGGTAATTGCAAAAACTGAACAAAAAATTAAAAATCTTTGCATATTTTTAAAAGTTACTAGCTCCGAAAGCCTTTTAATCTCAGGGTGGTCAACTTTGGCACTCTGTAACTCACGCTGTATTGTAATAGGGTCACTCCAAAGTAGCTATTTTGAAAGCTTATAGCATTGACTTTATTTGCCCCATTCCTAATGTTTCAATCTAAGTAATAAATAGTTTGAAAGTTACATAAATATAAGCAATTTTTTTTTTGCAAACACTATTTACCGATATTTTCAAATGGCAATATCTCGAGAACCAGTCATTAGATATCAAAATCTTTACAAGATTCGTGTTTAGCATGGCAAATGCAATAAGATATGTGGTCTAATTTTTTTTAAAAAAATTTTTGAAAAATTTTTGGAAATTTACAATGGGAGTTGGCATTTATTTCCACCAAAAAAATATGTACTTTGAGTTAGCAGAATAACAAAAATGGATGTAAAACGACAACAAATTATTTTTTTGCTCTGAAATTTTTATGGCAGATAGGTATTACATAGGGGAGCTATTTGCCATCGGAAACTCGTTTCCGTCAAATTTGAGTTGGCATATTTTGAATATAGGTTCACGAAATGCTACTTTTATTTTTAAAATGAAATATATTTATGAAATTGTAAAGATGTTTTTATAAAATTCAAAATAATAAAAATGGGTTTCACTTTGTTTTCTCGCACAAAATTTTACTCCAACCTTAAATTGTAATACGTAATTAAAATCACGAACTAATATAAGACAGCACGAATTTAGTAAATAGAAAAATAATATATATATTTTTTTTTAATTTCATAAAAAAGTCGGAAAAAATCACAAAATCACCAAGTTAAAAAAACACTTTCACATATTTTTTATTTTATCTATAGATTTCACTTAGTTTTCTCACACAAAATTTTACTATAACATTTACTTTTAATACATAAGTACGAAGTAAAACAAAAAAAAAAATCATGCTTTGATCAGCTGTTTTTGCGCGCGTAAACTAACAGACTAAACAGACGCGACACGACAGGTGTCAAAAAACAACAAATTTTGTAAACAAAACTTAATGATATTTTTTAATGAATCTACGAAAAGTAATGAAACAAAATTAATAAAAATCTAGCACTATATGTATGAAATTTCATTCAGCATATGAAATATTTCATTGTTGTAGTGAAACAACGTTAATGAATTCCATTCATTAGCGATATGAAGCGTTTTTCTATCAGTGTAGGATAACAATTAAGTTCGGAAATTGGCCAAATCGGATCAGGGGGAAAAAAGTTCCCCTTGAATAACTGAACCAACCTCTAAAAAAATACACTTTTTTACATGTTTTTTAGTATTTTTGTTAAATAAATGAAAAATTTGGTATATATATCACGGTGAGAAGGTGCTCTCAACGTCTCCCACTGACCCTATCAACCCCCCTCCAACCCCCCACCCCCCCAAAAAAAAAAAGGAACGCCCTGAAAAATTGTTGTTTTTAATTTTTTTTTACATTTTGGAGGGTATAAAAAATTCGGCACAGCCGAATTTTCTCACTTGTTTTTTTTTCATCAGTTTTTTTTTTCATCAAATTTTTTTTCATCAAATTTTTTTTTCATAATTTTTTTTTTTTCATTAAATAATATCAAATCAAATATTTAGTTTTTCGTGAAAAAAACAAAATAATTTTTTACAATTTTTTTACCAAAAAATTGTGCCATTTGCTTAACAAATGTTCAAAAACCAAGTGAGTGTCTTAAATTCTTCTTTTATACTCTCCAAAATGTATAAAAACACTTTTTTGCCTTAAGTAATACACTCATTTACTAAATTTACAGCTCCCTTGGTTTGGACTACATCTTACTTTCCACAGCCAGATGGCTGTGTCTTAGAAATGGATCAATTACAACGTCCGACAAAAATTAAAAAAAGTCGTTTGTAAGTAGAACTGCAATTACACTCAAAATAATACATTAGTAGATTTACTATTTTTTTTTTGCTAATGCTGGTTAGCTAACTTTTAGCAAATTTTTAGTTGAGATTAGCATGTTAGCAAAAATATCTTGTAAATTTCATTTAGCTCATTAGCAATTTTAAACAAAATTTTAACTAATTTTTTTTGCTAGATTTAAAATTGAGTTGATCAAATTTTTACAAGCTTTTTTGCTAATATTAGCAAAATAAATGGTAATTTTTTTTTTTATTTTCAGAAAACTTAAAATGGCAATATCTCGGAAACTAAGCCAGATAGAGCAAAATGGAGGCCATTTTTGGTTCTCGGGCTGTCCATAGTATCGCCGGTCCTCTTCACATGTGTGGACCCTAATGGGCCCTTACTTTGGATCCAAAAAAGTTAGCATTCCCGAAAATTTTAAAATGCTCATATCTCGGTAAATATTGCCGACACAACAAAAAGCCAAAAAGCATTTTTGTAGCTCTCAACACGTAGAACAAAAGCTCTGCGAGTAATATTTTTGAAGTTATCGAGTTTTTTAATTCTCAAAAACTAAGCAAGGTAGAGCGAAACGGACACAAATTTTGGATCAAAAACTATGACGATTTTTAAGGAACCCAACTAGGTCTAGCCCCATCGGACCCTGTCGGGTCCGAACCCAATGGGGTCCTCAGATGTGTATGAACTAAGTTCAAAAAAAAAAAAAGTTAACTTATTATTGGCAAAACATTTTTGCTAACTTTAGCAAAAAAATTGTGGGTTCAAAATCAGCAAATTTTCTTGTAGGTTAACAAGTTTTTTTTGCTAACATTACAGTTTTTTTTTTTTGAGTGTACAGTTTTTCTTTTCGTGATCCTGTTTCCTTTTAAAAGGACTTCAAAATTTTAGAAGATTAAATTTAATAAAATATTTTTTTACTATTGGTACTTATCCTAGGAGGATCTCGCTTAATTTTAAATTTTATTATTTTTTTATATCAGGCTAAAGGAGGTAAGTTACGTCCTTTCAAAAATTTATCCTTCAATATCATTTAAAAATGTTCAATAAAATATTTTGATAAAGTTTTCAAATGACTTTATTGACATCCTTTTATTCTGATGTGGCAAAATAAAAAATGGCCAAATTTGGGGAGATACATTCTAGGACAAGTACAAATATTTTACAAAAAGAATCCTTTAAAATTAAAAAGGATTCATATAAAAATAAACAACTGTAAATGCAGTTTTACTCCATTTGATCTCTACTGTCAGATGCATATCATCCGGTTGTGTTTAATATTGGCTGTCGGACGGTGTAATATATATACTAAATGGGGTCCTCGACCGATATTTCAATTCGTTTTGCATTGAATGGCAAATGAATGTAACATTATTTTTTCTAAAAAAAGCTTTGCTTTGGCAAGTACACCAAAAATTATAACTTACAATTAGTCAAATTAACAAAGAATCAGGTAGAGACGTTCAATAAATGCCCGTCCGTCTGTCTGTAGTTAACGTGATGCAGTCCAAATTAATAGAGCTAGACTCCTAAAATTTGTCACGAACTTGTGTTATGGTCCTAGGCAGGTTAAAATAAATGGGAAACTTGAACTTACTAACAGACCTCTGAAAAACTATACTTTTTATATGTTTTTTTTTTTTTTGTTAAATGAAACATTTGTTTAAAAAACGTGTTTAAGCTGAATTCACAATGACGGAGTACTTTGTTCCAAAGATTGGATTTTGTTTCTTTCTCATTAGCACTTACATATTTTTTGTATGATGGTATCTCTGTAGTACAGAGTACATTGTGTGGGAGCATTTATGCGAAAATAATTTTTTGGTCCTTAACGTGGACTTATGGGATTAGTAAATGTTATTTCTTTTCAGCCTCCACGTTTTTTGAGGGGAAGGTTGCTGCTGTTTTGGCATCAAAACAGAGCTTTTTTATAGTTGTTTTCAGAATGCCCAAATAATGACAAATAATCGCAAGATATAAATAATTTTATTTTTCCCTCAAGCTATTATTTTAAAAGCCTAATTTTCGCAAAAATGGCTAATTTGGCAATACAACTAGCTATCTATAATACTGTGACGTATGAGCGATATTTAATAATAGAAGTGAAATAAATATTATTCATACGCATCAGTACACACATTTTTAAATCCCTCTGGTTTTTTTGCACTTTCGACATTATATATTTTAACACGCTTCGTCGGAAACCAATTTAACCCCAAGTTGCGTACACTGTAAATGTCTTCCTTAATAGTAAATATAGTAGTTTTTTCGAAAATTAAAATGTTCGCTAGAGCCTTAAAAAAAAAAACATATTTATATCATTTTTTTTTATTTTTTGTATGGAAGAAATGAGCAAAATGTTTAAAAAAATATATTAAAAATAGAAGACCTTTGTGTCCCATGAAAATGATGACTGACTTTGTTTGTAAAAATGTTTTACTTTAATAATATGTTAACTAAAAAAAAACCAAAGGGCTAAAAGTTGACGAAAATGCACCCCAAAAATGCATTTGCATTAAGAATGCATTTTTTTAATGACACAATTTTTTTAACTTACATGTTTAAAGTAGAGGACTTAAGCTTTTAATTTCAATTTCGATTATAAAAATCCGATATTTACTTAAGAAGTTATAGCTCTTCAAACTACAACACTTTTTCTTTTTTTTTGTGATTTTAAAAAATGAAAATCGCGATTAAAGTCGCGAGTTTTTGGTATTTAATTCAATTGTAAATGGGAATGTCTAAATGGGTCCATAGGGCATCTTAATAAACAATATGAAAAAAATTTGAAGACACCGGGTCAAAAAATACAATTGTTATCGTGCTGTTTGATGGAAAAGGTGATATACAGTGGGCGACAATACATTGGGAACTTTTTTATAGTAGATGCAATTTGTTAAAGACAAAGTTAACAACGTTATTATTATCAAACGAGTATTTTTATAGAAAAATGTATGTAGGTGATTTATCAAACTTTAATTCAAGCTTGATAGCGTCCAGATTGAATAAATAATAAAGGTGCTACGAGGGTCGGTCAGGAAAATGTATCTTTATAGCCGTTTTTTAAAACATTTTTTAAAAATATTTCCGAGCCGGTCTTTTCCAAGTTCAAACATTAGAAATTTAAAAAATGGTCCGATAGTTCTTATTCAGTGCTTAAATAACAACTCAAACAAACAGTCAAATTTCTTAAGTACAGTAGAAAAAATCCACACTTTTTGACCTCCAATTCTTTAGACCACCAATTTTTTGTAAACAAAGAAAAGATGCTATTGGTTATTAATTTTAGTACAATGAAACACAAAAATAATTATAATTTTTCTTTGTTTACAAAAAATTGGTGGTCAAAAGAATTGGAGGTCAAAAAATGTGTATTTTTTCTACTGTACTTAAAAAATTTCACTGTTTGTTTGGGTTATTGCAAAAATTACTTAAGCACTGAATAAAAACTATTGGACCTTTTTTTAAAATTTTGATGTTTTAACTTTGAAAAAATCGGCACACAAATATTTTTAAAAATGTTCCAAAAAATGTCTATAAATAATTTAATTTTCCAGATCGTAGCACATTTATTATTTACTCAATCTGGACGCTGTTAAGCTTAAATTAAAGCTTGATAAACTACTTACATACGTTTTTTTATAAAAATACTCGTTTGATAATAATTACATTTAGTATTGTTAACTTTGTCTTTAACAAATTGCATCTCCTATAAAAAAGTTTCCAATGTATTTTCGCCCACTGTATATTATAAGAGCAATACCTAGTTTTATAGCACTCCTGACAAGTAAGCATTTTCGAGTAGGCACTTTTTGAATAAATGAATGTGCTTTAGAACTTATTAATAGCGAAGGGTTTATAAAATATTCAGAGACAACCTAACGCAAATGTATCTTAAGATATTGAAAAGATTTGCAACGACTTCAAAAGTGTTTAAATTTCACCACTTGCGGTAAAAGTTTTGTGATTTCACTATGAACCAAGAGGTCTATGCGAGGTGTCAATTTGACACGGCATCCCTAACCTAATCAGACCCCTAATGGGTTTAATAAAATTCCAAAATTGCTTACCATATACCCATAAAGCCACCTACACGAAAGAAATTTAAAATTCCTTATAATTTTACAAATTTCCTAATAAATATGTCTCATAAAATAGATATTATTACAACAAATTAGCTGTCTATCAACTTAAGCTTTTTTTTCAAAATTAAATAAAACAATTAACCACCGCCCCTTTAAAAATGGACCCACATACATAATTAATGTTTTAAACATTTATTAATTATGTATGATTATTATAATTCTTTAACATTATAAACAATTAAATATATTAAACTTAAAAAAAAAAAAAAAAATGTTTACAGTCAATCACAAAAGAAATACTTATGTTGCTCCAACCCCTAAACATATGTCAAACAAACTTTAATTGTCTGATTACAAATCTTAACCACAAGAAATAAATAAATAAACACCCCTACATGTGGTGGTATCTGCACTGCATATGTATGTATGTCTTATAAATTATAAACATGCCATACATAATATATAAGAGAATACCCGGTAAACAATTTCAGAGCAAAATAACCATACACAGAGAATACAGATTTGTTGTACGGTTGGGCTGCAACAACTTTAAATTTCTGTTGCATTTACCGACAATTTTCAGAACCGACATAATTAAGGTTGGTATAAACAAATTTGTGTCGTGTTAACTTATGTTATTTCTGACAACTGAAAATTTGTAAGAACTTAGTTCTTACAACTACACAATGCTTTTAACAACCCGGAACCGAATTGAGGTTGTGACAACCACATGGTCAGCTACGACAACCTCTAAAATTAATTTAAAATAATAAGTGAAAAACGTTTTTGAAGTGATGTAATCAAAAGATTTCCAAAACCTACTATTTGGGTAGCCACAAAAATCTCGTTCCATTCAAATAAGTTCTCTCGTCAAATGTTTGCTGGTATACTAATAAAAACAACATACACCCACACACACATCTACATGTAAATAGTTACATCATTATGTAAAACACACATACTCTTAAATTTTTTATAAATTGCCATAAAGGAAAAAACCCCCATACATACTCAAAAAAATTAGAAAATAACAGTGTATTTAAGTGTTGATTTTGTTAAAAGTATTTAAGTCAAGAAAACAACAAAGAAAAACAAAGAGTATAAAAAAAAACAATAAGTTGAAGAAGGCGGAAAACAAACAACATGAAATACATGCATAGAATAAGAAACTCTAAAAACACACATACTTGTGTATGGGGCATTCCATGTCAAATCGGACACTTGGAAATTTTTTTTTTTTTAGATTTTCCCAATTTGTTTACAGTTTTTAGTACCCTTTGAAAACTTTTTCGTGGTAAATTTTCAGATTTTTTTGCTGACCCGTTCAAAAGATATAGAATTTTTAAAAATTAGTAGTTTTCTAATTTACTCAAACTTCTTTTACTAATAACTTCTTCAAAAATGGTCCAAATTTAAAATTTTTTTTCAAAAAAAATTTTTTTTACGTACTTTTTAAAAAAGAATCCCAAAAAATTCTTAAAAGCGCTGTAGTATGCGATTTATAAGTTTTAAAATTTAAATCTCATTTTTGAAAATGTATGTACTCGTTGAACATATTTTTAAAACATACGTACGCTCTATCTCCACTCCCTAAGTAGGCTCCCATACAAATAACAGTTGGAGAAAATTTAAAAAAAAAAATAATAATTTTGAATGGAAGCCTACTTAAGAAATGGAGATAGGGCGTAGGTATGTTTTAAAAAAATGTTGTTGGCTAAAAATAAATGGGGGTCGGTCTCACTAATTACCGCTCTCGGACGCACCATTGGACCGGTAGAAACTGATTAAATAAAACAAATTAACAAAAAATAAAAAAAATTGTATGGGGACCGCCTTAACAGTTAAAGATAGAGGGTAGGTGTGTTCAGAGAAAATGTTTGGACTAAAAAAATATTGTGGGTCGATCATATATTTTGTTGCTCTAAGGGCACTATTAGGGCAGTTAGAGCAGTTGGAGCAAATTTTAAAAAATGTCGTTTTGTGTTGGAGCTCCCTTAGAAATTGGAGATAGGGTATTAGTTTGTTCCAAAGAAATGTTAAGACGTAAAAATTAATGGGTGTTGGTCTAGGAAATGACCCCACTATGACGCACTATTGGAGCAGTAGAAATGATTTTAAGATTGGAATATTACAATAAAATTTAAAAAAAAAAAATTTAAAAATAGTAATAATCGTTATCCCATGGTCCTACTGTTCAAAAACTTTGTAGAATCGATAGAGGTTTTAAACAAAAAAAATTTCAAAAATATCGAAGAGTACAAACATTTTCAAAAATGAGATTTAAATTTTTAAACTTAAAAATCGAATACTAGAGCGCTTTTTCGAAATTTTTGGGATTTTTTTTAAAAAGTACGTAAAATAATAAAAATTTTGAAAAAAAAAAAATTTAATTTGGACCATTATTGAGGAAGTTATGAGCAAAAGAAGTTTGAGTAAAGGAACAAACCACCAATTTTGAAAAATTCGATATCTTCTCAACGGTTCATCAAAAAAATCTGAAAATTTATCACGAAGGAGTTTTCGAAGGGTACTAAGAACTGTAAACAAATTGGGAAAATCGAAAAAAAAATTCAAAGTGTCCGATTTGACATGGAATGCCCCGTATATATGTGTATAACTGTAAGTGTGTGTTTTCTTGTAGGTAGACCACTAAATAATGTATTAGTTAGTAATAACTATTTGCAAAATGTGTTTTTTTATTGTTTGTATACGAGGGTGGTAGAACAATTACACAGTCTGACAAAAAAGGGGTTCTGACCCAGAAACTATAGCCACTAATTCATCTGTATTTTGACTTTAGGAATTCGATAGCGACATCAGAATTTAATTCTATTGTTGGGTTTTCCTTAAGTTTACAAGGACAGTCAGTAAAATTCAGGACTCGAATTCGGGAGTACAAAATCGAATTCAGTAGGTCCAAATACATAACACGGGAATGTTATCTGTATCCCTACTTTCTGACTAAAGTGAACTTTTTCTATAGTGGAAATTTTTTTTTTGCATTCATTGTTCTAGAAACCGCGAATTGATCTAGAAAAACTGGTTTACAAGTTTTCAGCTTAATGTAAAATTAAACAATTCTTAGCAACCCTCGTTTGTTTACATAAGTTTTCATTTCTTTATCGTGGTTTAAGTTTGTAAATGTATTATATGTGTTTAGTATTATTATTATTTTTTTTATTTTTTCGAAAAATATTTTCTGCAAACAATGCGTGTTGTGTTTGTATTTAGTGAAGCGGATATTATTTAAGATGTGTTTCGGAAGCTTATGCTGAGAAATAGGAACAAAGGAAATTGAAACCTTTATGAATATATGAAGCTCTAGAGAGTTATTTGATGTCTTAATTTTATTAATAAAATAAAAATAGTAAAATCTTTAGTATGTATTTGATTTTGTTTTTTGTTTTCATATCTACAAATTTAATAGGTTTTAAGAGAAGCCCTGTAGGTTAGCTGGTAGTGTGTTAGCCTTTCAACGTGGGAGTTTTCCTACCAGAACCCTTTCCCCACGACGGGATGACAGTTATTGTTACCAATTTCCCTTTACCAGATTTTGATCGGTGAAACCGACTGTGAAATAATTTTAGTGCATATAACCAATACAACACAACAAAAAAGTTTCGGAGTCCCAACGATTAATTCTATTAGAGGAGACCAAAAAAAATACACTTGTGTCTGTGTTTTGAAAGATCACATCGGAATTTTATTTTAGAGGTGGTAAAAGTTTTCCAGCTTTGGCCTGTTCTTGCAGCATATACATTAGGGCGGGTCGATTTTTTTTGTCAAAAATCGTATAGCAAAAACATAATCTACAAGAAATTCTAAGAATATTTCCCAAAGAAACCATGTTTCTAAAATCAAACCCTATACCGCGCCTAACGACATGAAGATTTGTCCGTCCGTCCTTTTTTTCATAATCAAAACATAGAACTTGACTCTTTTTTGGTGTTTGTGTTAATTTTTGGACTTTGGTGTGCTCTAAAGTATATAGTAAAATTTTATTGGCAACATTTTTGTAGAACATTTCATCCCCACCCTCCCCCTATTTTGGGGTGTTTTTTGCGATTTGTTAGAATAGAGCCAAAAAATACCGTTATGAGAGGCAGTTAGAGGGTTAATTTGTTTCACAAAAATATTTGTCATAATATTTACTTCAAAGTTGCTGAACATACCCTACACCTCAGATGTAAAGAAAACATAGTTTTATATACCGATATGCTGCAAGAACATATCCAGCGGCAATGTTTTATAATAGCCGCTGGATACAGTTCGAACAATTTTTGGGATTATGACCGGCAAGTATATTAGACATAATCCCTGAAATGGAGAAATAAATAATTAGATTGATTTGTAATGAAAACGCCACAGAAAAATTATAATAAGAAATTTTAACAATAAATCGCTGCTTTTATCGTTAATTTATGATAATTTTACTACATTATTTATTTTATATTGGACTGCAGTATATTAACATAATACTCAGAAAGTAAGTGCAGGGGTTGTGGGTTCGATTCCCTCCAAAGCCTTTGTATGTTTTTTTTTTTACATCAGTATTTGACTTATTTTGAGTAAAATTCTTTTTTTTAATTTTTGTAAAAAAAAAAATTTTCGAGTGTAAATTTTTTTTAGTGTATTTTTTTTTTGAGTGTAATATTTTTTTTTTTTTAGTTTTTTTGAGTGACAAAAATTGTTTCTAAAATATTTTCTTTTGGCTTACCATTCTTTTTTAAAGCGTGTTTAGCGTTTTTTTCAACACGGTAGTTCGGGTTAAAACCCATCAGAAATTCACCATTTTGCTAATAACTTATGAACCACTGGACAGATTTCGCTGAAATTTAGTATTAATCTGACCGGAAGTATAACAAGTATATACGCCACGCTTTAGCAGCTTGCCGTATATATTTTTCATTCTTCCGCTAACATTTGAATGCTAGCGTGTTTCACACAGACAGAAAGACAGGCGGACGGACGGATTTTCATGTCGTTAGGCGCGGTATAGGGTTTGATTTTAGAGAAATGGTTTCTTTGGAAAAGTTTCTTAGAATTTCTTGTAGATTTTGTTTTTGCTATACGATTTTTCACTTTTTTTCGATCCATACAAATCGACCCGCCCTAATATACATACACAGAAAAAAATATGGAGGAAACAAATTTGAGTAATCACTTGTTTAAATTTAAAAACAAAAATTGAGTATTTTTTTAATTGACGCAATTAAAAATTTACTTAAAAATTTTAAAAACAATTTAAGTAAATAATTTAATAAAAATTTAATAGTTTTTTTAATTTTTTTTAAACTTTCATAGTTTTTTGAATCCTCGTTTAGTTTATAGTTTTTTGTTTATGTATATGAAAGTTTGTAATCGTCTTTATAAAATTTTCCTATGTTTTTGAGACATAAAACATAAATATGTTTGGTAAAGTTTGAAAAAACAAGTTTTTTGTTTTTTTTTGTTTTTTTTTTTTTTTTGTAAAAAAATGTAAAACTTTTTAAACTTTAAAAAAAAAAAAATTGATAAATTTTGAGTAAATTTTTAATTGCGTCAATTAAAAACTTACTCAAATTTTTTTTCAGACATTTAATAAATTTTTATTAAAAATTTACTCAATACTATTAAATCGTTTACTGGTGCAAAATTGAGTAATTTTTTACTCAATAGTATTAAAAATTTACTCAAATATTTTTTTTATTTTTTTCTGTGTAGGTATATTAAACAATAAGGTTTTTTTTACATTTGAAGTGTTGGCTATGTTCAGCAACTTTGTAGAAAATATTATGGCCTTTTTTTTTAAACATGATAATATTTTTAGCCTGGTGTCTAATTTTAAAAATTATGCAGGGCGCCACCTCAATTTTACTATATAAGCTAACGACTAACAAAAAAGAAAATATGAATTCCTGTATTCATTTTCTAAAAACCAAAAATTTTATTAACTTGGGCTTGTAACTTGGATAATAGTTCACCTCGTGGTGAACTATTAAAAAAAATCACCAGCTGGTGAATAAACCTAAAATGACAATTTTTCATCAATATTTTATTTTCATCAATATTTTTTTTCATCAATATTTTTTTCATCAATATTTTTTTATCAATATTTTTTGCATCAATATATTTTTTTGGTCAATATTTTTCAGCAATATTTTCATTAATATTTGTTTGATCAATATTTTTCATCAATATTTTGTTTCATCAAAAAATAATTAAATCTGTATTAAATTATTAATTCAATCTTTTTTTTTTTAATGTTTTAGTAAATTTTTAATTGTGTCAACTAAAAAATTACTCAATAGGTTTTTTAACATGATGATGTTTTTAGTGATTCAGGACGCCAGCTAAGTTTGACTATATAAGCTACCGTCTTAAAAAAAAAATAAAATAAGAATTACACACAAAAAATTATTGGCTAAAAATGTTCAATTAAATCTATTGATCAACAAAATTTAAATAAGTCAATCAATGTTTTGAAAAAATTATTGAAAAATTTTTAATCAATCACCTACAATTTGATGCTTGGTATAACAATTTTTTTAATTGGAGGAATTTCAATCAAACAATTAATTGAATCCGCGTTTTTGTTGATTGAAATTCGTTCAAATGTTTTCTGTGAACTGTTTTAATTTTCTTAAAACCAAAAAGGCTTGTTACTTCGATATGCAATTGGATAAAATTTCACCTAATGGCGAATAAAAACGCTTTTTCACCAGCTGGTGAATAAAACGTAACATAATTATTTAAATCAAAAAAATTTTTTTTATCAATTTTTTTTTCATATTTTTTTTTTTTTTCATTAAACTTTTTTTTCATAAATTTTTTTTAACAAATTTTTTTAATCAAACTTTTTTTCATCAAATTTTCATCAATTGTATTTTTTATCAAACTTTTTTTCATCAAATTTTTTTTCATCAAATTTTTTTTTTATCAAATTTTTTTTCATAAATTTTTTTTATTAAATTTTTTAAATCAAACTTTTTTTCATCAATTTTTTTTTTCAAACTTTTTTTTAATCAAAATTTTTTTCATCAACAATTTTTTATAATTTTTTTATAGACTTTTTTTTCATAAAATTTTGTTTTTTCGTCACCTTTTTTCATCAAACATCTTTTTTTTATTAAATTTTTTTTCTTTTTTTTTTTATAAAATTTCATAATTTTTTTTTTTTTTTCATGTATTTTTATACCCTCCACTTAGTGATAGAGGGTATATATAAGTTTGTCATTCCGTTTGTAACTTATCGAAATATCGGTCTGGGACCCCATAAAGTATATATATTCATGATGCCCGATCGATTTTAAGACATTGTAGCGATGTCCATCTGTCCGTCTGTCCGTCTCTCCGTCTGTCCGTCTGTCCGTCTGTCCGTCTGTCCGTCTGTCCGCCTGTCCGTCTGTCCGTCTGTCCGTCTGTCCGTCTGTCCATCTGTCCGTCTGTCCGTCTGTCCGTCTGTCCGTCTGTCCGTCTGTTCGTCTGTCCGTCTGTCCGTCTGTCCGTCTGTCCGTCTGTCCGTCTGTCCATCTGTCCGTCTGTCCGTCTGTCCGTCTGTCCGTCTGTCCATCTGTCCGTCTGTCCGTCTGTCTGTCTGTGTGTCTGTGGAAAATGCTCTCACGGACAAAATATTGCACAGAGATGACTCAAACTTAACATATATATTGGAAGTTCTCCCGAGAAGTTTGGTATTGCATTTGAACGATATCGGTTCAGCGGTTCAAAAGTTATGAACGAAAATGTAAGCACACCTCAAAAATTTGAGTACATTCAACATAACCTAAAATACAAAATGCTTTAATTCGGCTTTTGGTTGACATATGTGAACATAATTGAGCACCAAATGGTATTTAAACAAGTACGAACATATTTTTTGACAAAAAAAGAAAAAAATCGCGGATTTTTTTTTTACCAAAATTTTTTTTCGCGGATTTTTTTTTTATTTTTTTTTTTTTAAAGTTATTTCCTTTTAACTAAAGTTTTTTGCAATAATCTTTTTGAAATGGTAGAGGGTATCACTACAATTGGCAAGGCCGAATTTAACTTTTTTACTTGTTTTTTTTTTCAACTATATTTTTTTTTTTCATTAATTTTTTTCTGGATTTTTTTTCATATTTTTTTTCATTTAAATATTTTTTTTCATCAATTTTATTTTTGCATCAAAAAATTTTTTTCCATCAATTTTTTTATATATATTGTTTTTTTTTTTTTTCATCAAAATTTTATTTCTTAAACAATTATTTTTCCTCAAAATTTTTTTTCTTGTCAAAAACTTCTTTTTCCATCAAAAATTGTTTTCCTTATTTTTCTAATTTTTTATCAAAACGACTTTTTCGCCAAGTCTAAACTAAATAAATAAAAATGTAGCAATTTTTAACAACTGTACAAAAACCAAGTGAGAGTGTTATTTCTCTTGTGCCGTCTCTTTTATACTCTCCAAAACGTAAATTTTTTTTTTCACTCAGCTCTTTTGGGTTGAACTATCTTGCTTTCTACAGACAGGTGGACGGATGTATATAGCTTAAGTGTCTTATATTCCTAGGCAGGTTAAGTTCGTAAATGGGTAAAATCGGACCAAGGGGAAAAAAGTTCCCCCTTGGAGAACTAAACCAACCTAAGAAAAACCGCATTTTTTGCAGGGTTTTTTGTACTTTTGCTAAGCAAATGCAACATTCTTATCTCAGATGAAGTTTAAAATCGTAAGGGGATGCTCTCTAACGTCTCCCACCAACCCCCTCCAAAAAAAAGATGCCCCTGGATTTTTTTATATTGTTTTTTTTTTACATTTTGGAGGGTATAAAAGATTCGGCATAGCCGAATGTAACACTCTCACTTGATTTTTCATAAATTTTGTTTTTCATCAAATTTTTTTTTTTATCAAATTTTTTTTTTTATAAATTTTTTTTTGCATCAAAAATTTTTCATTTTTTTTTTCATCAAAAATTTTTCATTTTTTTTTATTAAAATTTTTTTTTTTTCATAAACTTTTTTTTCATCAAATTTTGCATTTTCGTCACTTTTTTATCTTCAAACTTTGTTTGTCATCAACTTTTGTTCATTAAACTTTTGTTTTCATAAATTTTTTTTTTCTTCATCAAACTTTCTTTTTTTTTTCATAAAATTTCATCATTTTCTATCTATTTTTTTCATAATTTTTTCATTAATTTTTTTATCGACCATTTTTTCGTAAATTTTTTTTTTATAATTTTTTTTGTTTCATTAGAATATTTTTTTCGTCAATTTTATTTTTTCATAAAAAATTGTTTTCCATCATTTTTGTTTACATAATTGAACAGTTTATGCGAATAAGGACGAGTTTGTATTTTTTTTGTATTATTTTACATATGACGATCAAAATGCAGGAAACGGCTAAAAACTAATATTTTTTTCAACATTTTTGCATTATGCACTAATTCATTAATGCAAAATAGTTCTCAAAAATATAAGTTTTAAACCGTTTCCTGAGTTTTTATCGTCATTTTTAAAATTATACAAATGGTCTATTCGTCCTTATTCGCATGAACTGTTCAATTGTTTTATTTTTTCATCAAAATTTTTTTTTTCTTAAACAATTATTTTTTTATAAAAAACTTGTTTTCTCATCAAAAACTTCTTTTTCATTAAAAATGTTTTTCCTTGTTTTCTCATTTTTTTAACAAAACGACTTTTTCGCCGAGTCTAAACTATTTTTATTTATTTAGTTTAGACTCGGCGAAAAAGTCGTTGCATTTTTTTAATCAACTGTACAAAAGCCAAGTGAGAGTGTTAAGTCTCTGCCGGCCGAATCTTTTATACTCTCCAAAACGTAAATTTTTGTTTCACTCATTTACCAAATTTACAACTCTTTTGGTTTCTACAGACAGGTGGACGGATGTATATATATAGCTTAAGTGTCTTAGAAATAGATCAATAATATATAAACTTAATGGGGTCCTCGACCGATATTTCAATTCGTTTTGCATGGAATGGCAAATGAATATAAATTATTTTTTTCTAAAACAAATTATCTTGGGCAAGTACACCCAAATCTTCAGCAAAACATTATCATGGTTTAATGTTTTGGGCAAGAGTACAAAATTCGCAGGATTTTTGTTTTGTATTAATTTTTAGGCTTTTGTGTGTTCTGACATATAAAGTAAAATTTTATAGACAACATTTTTGTAGAGCATTTCATCCCCGCCCTCCCCATTTTTCGTGATGTTTTTTACAATTTGTTAAAATAGAGCCAAAAAAAAAAAAAAAATACCCGGGATAGAGGTTTAATATGTTCCACAAAAAAATAATTGCCTTAATGTTTTCTACAATGTTCCTGAACAATTATTCTACACTCCACACGTAAAGAAAACAATGTTTCATAAAGCGATATGCTGCAAGAATATGCCAAAGCTGGGAATATTTAAATTAAAATTCCGATGTGATCTTTCAAAACGCCGACACACGTATATTTTTTGGTCTCCTCTACTAAAATCAATCGTCGGAACCCCGTAATTGTGAAAAGAATTTGAAATTGTTTTTAAATGTAATAGAATCATTATTAAATTCTTAAATTTTACTTTAAACTATTAAATAAGAATAATAACAAGATAACTAAATATTTTCTAATGAGATTAAATTAATACAATAATATGTTATTAATGGAAATTTTGTTATTAATAACGATAATTATTTTGACAAATATATTTTATATATGGCTTTAAGGCATTTACTTTGCCTAGTTACCTTTTCATACTAGTTCCTCGATTTACAAGCTAGTAGATATTTCTAAGATAATAATTTAATTAAATACTAAAGTGAGAGAGAGAGCAATCAACTTCAGTGCAATATAATTGGAATGAATTTAATAATATATTTTATTCGTCATAAGTTATTTCTTTCAATGTGCAGATGTACACTAGGGTGGTTCATAAAAACAAAAGTTGGATTTTTGAATGGGGCACCCGGAATATATATTAAGCACCGTGAAAAAATGACACGTGATTTTTTTCAAATTTTTATATTAAGGTTTAGGGGTCGCTACCGGGCCCTGAACTTTGGGATATAAAAAAAAAAAAATTTCACACAATGAAAAAAAAAAAATTTCGTTTTTTTTATATTTTTTTTTTTTTATTATAGTTTAACTTCATTAGCTTATTAACGGCAAAAGATTTCATTTTGTTGGGACAAGTTTTTCAGTTCAAATTTTTTAAAAATGGTTTGTATGGGAGCCCCCTTAGGAAGTGGAAATAGGGGTAAGGTTTGTTCAAGAAAAATGTTGGGGGCAGAAAATTATTGGAGGTCGGTCTCACATTGCACCCCTCCAGGGGCGTTTCTAGGGGAGTTTTGGGGCTTTTTGAGGATTTTTACCTGTTTAAGCCCAACTTTGACCCCAATGAGGGGCCATATGGCCCCTCCCCACCGCCCCCATTTTTTGGCTCGTGCTTTCTTTTTCGAACCTAAAAAAATTATTGGGTATCGCGGATCGAAATCGAAAACTGGTTAGCTATCCCACCCCTAATAGTGCAAATTGAAGAACCGTTTTTTGTGTTCCAAAGTTAAAAAAATAATTTTTTCATAGTTATCCCACTCGCATCCCACTAAGAGACCCCACAGCTCTTAAAGGAAATCGCCTAAGCTTTCTTTTGAATCAAAAAAAAAAAAAAAAAAAATGGCCCAATTTGAGGAAAAAGTCAAAAAAGTTTTGGATTTTTAAGAAAAAAAATCAAAAAATTTTTTTTATTTTTTTTTATATTTTTTTTCGAAAGACTGAAGAAATAGCTATCTAAACTCTTTGGGACCCATTTTGCTAAAAACAATAGGTAAGAAGTTACATGGATGAGAATCAACACCTCTTTGGCCAAAATGTCAAATTTCGACCCCCTCTAACTCAGAGAGATCTTGACCGATCTCGTTGAAAAATTGTGTCTGAACTACTATCCAATAGGACTAACCTTGGTGCAAATTTCATTCCGATCGGAAGACATCGGTTTCAAAAGTTGTGTCAGTTGACACGAAAACCCCCATATATATTGGTCTAACGCCTGAAAAAGTATTTCGTGAAGATTTATGAAATATTTTAGCTCTAGTGATTATCTCCCGGGAGCTAAACTGCGTCGAAAATGGGTAAAAATATTTTATTTTTTATGAAAAAAAATCGATAAATATCTTTTTGTCCAATAATTGACCAATTTCCCCCTCGATCGAAAACCGCTATAATAAAATCAATTTTATATTTGTGTATATTTCTCTCTCTCCCTCTCTCTTAATTTTTGGTATGAAAATTTTGCCACATTTTTATAAATATTTCGATAAAAAGTGTCAAAAAAGTGTAGGAATAGTGTAAACATCAACGAAAACAGAATTTTGCGACTATACTTTCTGATGACCGAAAGTGTCAACCGCTCCTACATGGTTGTGCAGAGACTCTTAGCGCTCAAGATAGCACAAAAAAAGAGGTAAATTTAAGATTTTTGTCTTCTATGATTACAGAACAATCCGATGGTAAATATGGTATACCATCCTTTTAACAAAAGAGCTAAACAAATTTTTAAGAAAAGTCAGAAAGACATTTTAAAAACACAACTTCAAGTTTTTTCAAAGAGCGCTGTTGAGACACGGTGCAATGTATATTAGACGCTTGATGTCGATGTTAATAGTTTTTACCATTATAACCCCAGTGAACAAAAACTGAATTTATATTTTTTTTAATTTCATTAATTTAGTATGCACCTTTATATATAAAAAAAATTTAATTTATTTTATTTATTAACATATGCATTTACACTTGTTTATTGGAAGCTTAATTGATGTTTTAATAATGTTAAATAATTATTTTATTTACATTAATTTTAATTTTAATGTTATTTTAATTTTATTTTTTACATAAATATTTTTGTAATAGTATGCATGCACATGATTTTTTTTGTTTATATCAATTTCAAACCCGTTCTCAGGGCTATAGAGTTAATTGAAGAGATAGACGCTGATTAAGTGACTGGGTTGATGCACGTTAATCAAACGTAAGCTAAACTCCAGCTGATCAAGTGAACAGTCAGTGTTACTTTTTTTTATAGTTTCCCACCAAAAACTACTGCTTCGCCGTAAGCAGATTTGTAAGGGAATGTTGAGTTGGCATTCCCTTACAAACCTGCTTACGTATGGCATGATATTTGGTCGCAATGTCCCACTTTAGAGCATTTCATCCGAGCGCTTATTTCAGCGCACTAAAAATGTAATGAAATCATATCTTCTTAAAAGCTTACTTGGTGCATTTTTGTAAGCATAATGGATGCTCAGAAACCATTGCTCCAATAAAGCACAAAAATAATGTATTACCATCACTAAATTCTTTATGCCTGAAAAGTTTTTATGAAGATAGTGCTCCTCGTAAGCACACAAATAATACTACAGTTTTAATGTCTAAATAGTGTGTAGTCGAAACATTGGTTTTCACTTTTGCAAATGCGTACACGTCCGTTCACAAAAAAAACAGAATATCAACTGAATTAAAAATATTTTTTTTTATTGTGTAATCCAAATTTTCGTTTTGGTGTTTAATGTTCGTAAGTCGTCGTATAATGTATAGTTTTAACATGATAATGTTTTTAGGCTGGGGTCTAATTTGAAAAAAGTTGCAGGACGCCACCTCAGTTTGACTATATAAGCTAACGATTAAACAAAAAAGAAAATAAGAATTATAGTTTTCGTTTTATTACAACCGTAAACTTCGACAATAATTTAAAATTAATAAATAAAATAAAAAAACACATAGTTCTGGTAGTGACACCTAGCGGCGGTAGGTGTCAATCGATTAACGCAGTATTGCCATACCAAATATCGCATTTTCAATTAGATTTGTTACCAGAGACTCTATAATATAGAGATAAGACAAATTTATTTCTTCTACTACCTTCTAGGGGGCGCATGTCTTAATAATAACTCAAGAATATTCTTGAGGTAATACTAAAACTTAGTAAGGGCTCAAATATCTCAGGAAATAGTACTGCTCAGATAACTATGTAATTTTCCATACACTCGTAGCAACTATCCAATATCTTACATATAAAATAAAATTTGAAAAATTTGCACGCAAAAGTAAGTTACAGAGTTTTTAAAATTTAGTATGATACTAAAGTCTCACTAGCAGGTGCTGCCATCGTGACAAAAGTATACAACTTTTTTTCCGGTATTGCCATAGAAGCAATACCCTGTTTGTTACCATCATCACAAATTTTTTCCAATAAAATATTACCACATGGCAATACTAACCAGTATATTTGAAAATCGAATATGTATCTACAAGCAAGAGAAACATAACAAAATTTAAATCAATATTTGAATAAGCTACGGTGGCCTAGCTGAGGTGAGCCAGACTGGAAAACGGAGGGTCCGGTGATCGAATCCCGTGATTTGTCAACTTTTTTTATTTAGTTTTTTTTAGCTTGTACATTTCTTTTTGTTAGGGAAAATTTGTTTGCATTAATTCCTTATACTTTAATATTTAATTATAAATAAAAAAAATTTTATATATTCAGATTTTTCTAAATTTTCTAGTTGTTTTTCTTTCTGAATTTTGTGATTTGTTCTTACACTCAAAATAATAACTCTGTAAAATACATTGGTAAAATGACTGTAATCTCAATTCAACAAATGTTTGCCAGAGTTTTCTGTCAAAAAACAGATTTAAAGAAAATACTTTGAATTTTTTGTGACAAAAAACAAAGTTTTATCTGTTATATTACTTTTAACCTTGTAATCTTTATTTTACAGATAATTAACAGATATTTCTGCAAAAATACAGATTTTCGCAAAATACTTTGTATTTTTTGTAAGCAAAAACTAAGTTTTGTCTGTATTTTAAGCATTAATTGCACAGAAAACTTAAAAAAGAAAATTTCAAAATAAACTGCATTTAACTACAGAGTTTTTCTATAAAATTTTGGTTGCATCAAGTACATTTTACAAATATATGTAAATTAACAGAGTTTTTCTTTGCTAAATGGTGCTTTATTTAACCAATATTTTACTTGAGACTCTGTAAATTAACAGTTTTTTGTCTAAAACATTTTACAGAGTTTTATAGTAAAAAAACAGAGTTTTTTTCTGTCAAAAGACGCTAATTGTTAGTAAAATTACCAAGCAATGTTGCTAGCTGGAAAAGTACGGTGAACTCTGTTAAATAAGCAGAGTTTTTCTGTAATTTACCAGAGTTATTATTTTGAGTGTAGTTTTCCAAATTTTTTATAAATATTGATAAATTTGAGAAATTTCTTGGAGTTCTTTTTTTCTGAATATTTTTTTTACCCTTACATTTTTTTTGCAAATATGTGATTTAATTTTTTGGGCAAGAGTACAAAACTCTACGGCATTGTTTTTCATATTTTTTTCATCCATTTTTTTTACATCACAAAATTTTTTTTTTCATCAAAAAAATTCATCAAGGCCGCTGTTTCAAAAAAAGTAATTCACATAAAAAATGTGAAAATGAAAATTTCCGAATTTTTTTGGTGTTCTATATTTCACATCCGAATTTCTTTTTCGTTTTGTTTCACATAAATAAAATTTTGTGAAAGTAAAACGAATGCAGTTTTTTTCTTATAATTTTTTAAATTTTAATTATTCGATTTCAACTTCGAATGAAACCGCGATCAACAAAACACTAAACTTGATTTCATGTGATTCGGAAATTTTCATGTGAATTGAAAAGTTGTGAAAGACAGAACAGAGGCCCAAAAGTTTTTTTTCATCAAAATTTTTTTTTTCACCAAAAATTTTGGGTTCATTAAATTTTTTTAAACATAATTTTGTTTTTCGTGAAAGAAAAATAATTTTTTTACCAAAACTACTTTTTTACCAAGTCTAAGCTATTCGCATAAAAAAATTCCATTTGTTTATCAAGTGTACATAAAACAAGTGAGAATGGTACACTCTTTGTTGTCGAATATTTATACTCTTCAAAATGTAAAAACACATTTTTGCACTCACTTACGAAATGTACTGCTCTTTTGGTTTTTTAATGGGGTCCTCGACTGATATTTCAATTCGTTTTGCATGGAATAGCAAAGTAATATAACATAATTTTTTCTAAAAAAACTTTGCTTTGGCAAGTACACCCAAATCTTCCTCAAAACATTATCATGATTTAATGTTTTGGGCAAGAGTACAAAATTAGCAGGCATTTTTTCTCTCTGCCTTACGGTAGTGCATACTAGATGCACTACTTTAAGCGAATGTATTTAAAAATGTGTGATTACATTCGTAATTTTTCGAAAAATTTATATTTCTATATCTGCCTTACAGTAGAGCATCTAGTATGCACTACTGTAAGGCAGACATATCTATGTGCTGAAGACGAAGCGCTTGTGTATGACAGAGAAATTATGAACTGCTTCCACAATCTCGATTATTTTTTGCTGGGTTGCTACGCTTTATTCACGCTTTATTCACGATTTAAAGTTTTAACATTTCGCGAGTCACACATGTGCGTAAAAGACTTTTAGTGCCAGTTTAAAGAAGGCGAACGATACACACGAACGAAAATTTTACATGTGTTATTGTTACAACAACAAAATCATGTAAAATTCTCACTCGTGTGTATCGTTCGCCTTCTTTAAAGTGGTACTAAATTTACTAAAGTTAAGCGTGAATTAGCCATAGTAGTTTCTTTTGTAAACATACGTCAAAGTTAACGCACGCTCCCATCTCTAGTTAATAGTATATTAATTAAAGCATTATTGCGGTCTATTAAAATTTGTTTTATATTACAATTTATGTAAATAAAATATTATTGTGATCAATTATTTAATGTTATAACACTATGTAACACGATTTTTGTGCCCGGTTAATAAACATAATTTTTTAATTGAATTTATCGAAAAAAAAAACTTTACTTCTTTGGATTTCTGTGATTCTGTGATTAGAACAACGAAAACTTTAATCTTTCTTAATGAAAAAAAAAAAAAAATATTTTTTATAAATAGTATATTACAAAAATTACAAACTGATGACAAGGAACCTAAAAATGTGTAAACAGCAAAAAAAATTGTCAATACAATTAATTTCATTGTTGATACAATTAAGCATTTAATACAAACTGATAATACATTGGATTTTGTCAACACAACAAAGACTTTGTAACTTTTGTAAAAAAATTAACTTATTTTTTTTTTCAATTAAATTCATTGCTACATTAGCCATGAAATTAATTGTAAAGTTTGTAATAAACTAAATTCAAAAAAGGTTACCCTGTTCTTGGTGTCATCACATTTAAATCAAACCTAAAAATCGAGTAAAAAAAATCTCAAAAATAAAAATATATAAAAACAAGTGAGTGTGTCCTAAAAAATAAAAAAAATAAAATATTGCCAAGTGCGTTTTTTTTTTTGGTGGGGTCGTTGAGTGCACTCTCCCTATCGAGATAAAAGTTCACTCAGAAGATTATGTTAGAAGAATCAACTGAAAATGTTAGTTAAAATAACTACTTTGTAAGTTGTTTTGGGGTCAACTTCTTTTTCAGTTAAAACAACTAACAATGTTAGTTATTTTAACTGCCAAGAAACAACTGGCTTATGTAGTGAAACCAACTTAAATTTGTGGTAAAAACAAAACAAAAAGATAATACATAATAAAAAAAATCAGAAAAAAAACAATGAAGACAAAAATTTTATTTTTTTTTTACTTAGAAAACTATTTTTTTTAAACTTAGAAAACTGTTTAGAGGCAGAAAATTTAAATTAACTACTTTAAATAACGGTTACTAAGTTATAGTACTTTTTATTAGTTGTTTAAAAAAACGATTTAAATAACTAAAAAAAATTGTTGTTTGATATTTTTTATACAAAAACACCTGACTTTGTAGTTGAAATCAACTAACTACTATAAAATATACGAACAACTAACATATAGTAACTTACATAATATTCTGAGTGTTCCTAAAGTCATTTATTATGATATACACATTACCTTAAATTAGAAAATTTTTTCACTAAAATATGACTTTTTTTAATCCCCTGGGTCCCAATGCAGGACTCTGAGCTTTTCTTATACAAAATGTTGCATTTGTTATACAGAAATGCAAAAAATCACGTAAAATAGTGGTGTTTTTATACCCTCCACTCTAGTGATAGAGGGTATATAAAAGTTTGTCATTACGTTTGTAACTCATCGAAATATCGGTCTGGGACCCCATAAAGTATATGGGGCATTCCATGTCAAATCGGACACTTTGAAATTTGTTTTTTTAGATTTTCCCAATTTGTTTACAGTTTTTAGTACCTTTCGAAAACTCTGTCGTGTTAAATTTTCAGATTTTTTTGATGACCCGTTCAAAAGATATCGAAATTTAAAAAAATTGGTAGTTTGTTCCTTTACTTAAACTTCTTTTTCTCATAACTTCTTCAATAATGGTCCAAATTTCAATTTTTTTTTTTTTTTAATTTTTGTTTTTATACGTACTTTAAAAAAAAATTCCAAAAAATTCTTAAAAGCACTCTAGTATGAGATTTTTATGTTTAAAATTTAAATCTCATTTTTGAAAATATTTGTACTCTTCGATTTTTTTGAAATTTTTTTGTGAAAAACTTATATCGATTCTACAAATTTTTTGCCCAGGAGGATCGTGGAATAACGATTATTACTATTTTTTAAAACTTTTTGGAAAAATTTTATTGTAATTTTTCAATCTTAAAATCATTTCTATTGCTCCAATCGTGCGTCATAGTGGGGTCATTTATAAGAGCGACCCCCATTAATTTTTACGTCTTAACATTTATTTGCAACAAACTAATACCCTATCTCCAATTTCTAAGGGGGCTCCCACACAAAACGACATTTTTTTAAATTTGCTCCAACCGCTCTAACTGCCCTAATAGTGCCCTTAGAGCAACAAAATGTATGACCGACCCACAATATTTTTTTAGTCCAAACATTTTCTCTGAACACACCTACCCTCTATCATTAACTATTAAGGGGGTCCCCATAAGATATAGTCGTGCTTAACTTTAGTTTTATAGTATCATGTTTATAATTTTTTAACCAAAGAGGAAATAAAAATTCGAGCAATAATGTAATGAAGAATATTTTCACCATTTTTTTCAAGATTTTTTTAAACTACTTTAGTGAAAAAATAAAAATTGTTATACTATTACTTTTTTAAGCATTTTTCGCGTGTCGCAAAAACTTTCAACATTTGAACAACTTTAATCAACAAATATTTGTTAAACATTTTAACCCTTTAAGTGGACGTTTTATCAACAATTTTGTTTGGATAAAAGTCTTAAATCATTAGTTTAATTGGCAGTTAAAAAAGTTAATATATTCTAAAGAAACAAAATTTTCCTGACATTTTACCAAATTTTTGAGCTGTTTTCCTAACGCATTTAAAAAAATTAACAAGTGCGAAATTAAAAAAAAAAAGTTGCGTTTAGTTTTTAAAACCATTCGGGTATATGGTCTTCTTTAATTTTGTTGGTCTCATTCGAGATACAAATTCGTGTAGCTCATTGGGGTTCCAGTCCGACTTGTCGATGCGTTACACACAAATTGACAGAGTGTTGTTAATTGAGCATAATGCTGTTAAAAAAATCATTGAGGGAATATTAGAAACAGGCGTTCGTTTAAACATGCATAAAATAATCAAGCTTTTTAAAATCAATAGTCAAGAGTTAATATGAACACTTAAGAAAAAAAATATACTTTTATTAAAATAGGTAAAAATATGCATTTTCATCAAACGTTAAAATAAATTATGCATTCTGTGTTTGCAAATTATACAAAATATTCATACATAAATTCCAAATATGCAAGAAGTATGCATTTAAAATCAATTTCCTTGTAAAAAATATGCTTTTTTTATCATAATATGCAAGAATACAAATCGATGCCATTTTGTATGTAAACTTTATTGGTTTAGCCCTTGTTATTACAAAAATACAATAGAGTAAAAACACCTCAATTCAACCGAAAAAATAGCATTTTTAACCTTACCCCTTTCGAATTTGATGAAACTTGGAATATAGTTGGGCCTTACAAAAAAATCATAGTGCCAATATTTTGGACTTCTGGAAGTTTTTCTTCCCGAGATATGGGGTCTTGAAAATTGGCAAAATCTTATATATTTGATATAAGTGTTCTTAGATAAATAAAGATAACTCGAAATGTAATAATAATAGAGGTCTCACAATCAGTCAGGTTGCAAATAATAGGTAATAAGACAGCCTTTAAAACGGCGTTCCCCAAGATTTTTTTTGAAAAAGGTCAAAGGTCATTGGTTTTAACCTTAATTTTTGGAGAGCTATATCTCAAAAAACGATATTTTAAAATTTTGGAAAAAATATATGTTATTAAGGGTCACCTATAGTACATAAGTTTAAATTTTCAGGATGGATACTTCATTGGAACTTTTAATATTAATAAAAACATAGTGACAGGAAAGAAAAAGTGGTGTATTTTCCCTTAGAAAAAAAACATTTTTTTTTCTTTGAGATTCTGGTACCAAAGTTCACTTTTCTGGATGTTTTTGACATGCTGAGTCCATATATGACCTTTGAACTGGCCTATCGCTATTAGTTTTAGAGATATCTGCCCATAAATGTGTGAAAATTGCTAAAATGCTATTGCTGTATTTTTTTTTTTTGAACATTTAGGTGCATTTATCTTGAAAAGTAATAGCGATAGGCCAGTTAAAAGGTCATATATGGACTCAATACGTCAAAAACATTCAGAAAAGTGAACTTTGGTACCAGAATTCAGAAAAATCAATTTTGGTACCAGAATTTCAAAGACAAAAAGCAATTGTTTTTTTCTAAGAGACATTACACCGCTTTTTCCTTCCAATCACAATGTTTCTATTAATATTAAAAGTTCCAATGAAGTCTCCATCCTGAAAATTTAAACTTAAGTTGTATAGGTGATTCTTAACAACATACATATATTTTTTACAAAATTTTAAAAATATATTTTTTTGAGAAATAGCTCTCCAAAAGTTAAGGTTAAAACCAATGACCTTTGACCTTTTTCAAAAAAATCGTTGGGAATGCCATTTTAAAGGCTGTCTCATTGCCTATCACTTGAAACCTAAATGAGACCTGTATTGTTATTGAGATATCTTTATTGATGTCAGAACACTTTTGTCAAATATATACGATTTTTTAATTTTCAAGACCTCATATCTCGAATGCTGGAATGACCAAAAGCCTGAAAAATAGGCAAAAT
The DNA here is from genome assembly GCA_963921195.1 of Pegoplata infirma. Classification (NCBI taxonomy): domain Eukaryota; kingdom Metazoa; phylum Arthropoda; class Insecta; order Diptera; family Anthomyiidae; genus Pegoplata; species Pegoplata infirma. The sequence continues at coordinate 207,904,400 of OY992536.1, forward strand.
CTCTTTTTTGTTAAAGTAAACCAAAGTACTTAATTTTATTAAATTTGGAGCAGGTGCGGTCAACTCGTCGGTTGAATTGAGGTGTTTTAGCTCAATAGGATATTTGCTGAGTTTAGGACACCCTAATTTTCATGCATTTTTAATTAATTATTTATATTGCTTGTCGTTCATCAATTGACTTTACTAAACTAGTTATATATGATTGTGGTTAATTACATTGATTCAGATTTTGTTTTTTCTGTATTAAATTATAATTATTTTTTATTTATATGTATGTAATTATATTCTCTTTGATTATTATAATTTTTTTTCTGTTTAACTTTAAAACATTTTAATGATTATGTCAACATTATTTGTACATAAATGTAATTTTTTATTTTTTTGAATAATTAAATAGCCATACTATATAAACTTAAATTTTGATTAAAAATCAAATAGTTTTGATATAATGACATGAAAAATAATTAAATTCTAAACCGCAAATATTGCAGTTATTAACCCAAATTAGTAATTAAACGTTTTTTGGAATTTTATTTCATTAAAGGTGCTTAAAAATTGCCATTTAAAATATTTAGCTTTAAAAGAGAGAGAGGACAGAAAAAAAATTATAAAATAAAGACAGTAAAATTCGGCTGTGTCGAATCTTTTGTACCCTCCGAACGGTACAACGAGCATTCCATGCAAATCACACAATTTTAGACAATACCACCTTCGATTCAGCTGATTTTTTGATATCGAGGGCGAATATTCAAAACTTGCTATCTGCTATGTTATTAAACTGCAGATAGCATGTTTTGAATATTTGTCCACGATATGTTTTAGAGTATAAAATCTGTTGTAAATTTAAAACAATATTTAAACGGCTGTCACTAATTTTTAAGGCTTTGCCCCCTTACCTCATTAAAAAAAAACATAATCTCTTTATAAATTTAAATAACTTTAAATTGTTATTTAGTATTTTTCTCATTTATAATTTTTAACCAGTGTTGGCTACCGTTACCCTTTCAATACCGTTACCGATTAAAAACCCTTTAATATTGACTACCGTTACCTTTACCAATACCGAAATAAAAATTTTTAAATACCGTTACCGATAAAAAACCGTTACCTTTATTCGAATTTTTACCGGTATTATATCGGTTTTGTTTCGGTTGTATTAATATTACTTATTTGAATTTTTTTGTGGATTAAAAACATATTAAAATATTTTAAATATACTTAGGTTGGATTACTCAATGCTCCGTTAAAAAATAACTCTCCGTTAAATTTAACTTTTTCATACAAATTTTGACATAAGGCTCTGCTAAATCGGCAGTTAGCAGCTAACTTTTCATTAAGTAATCCGCCCTTAAAATAAAAAAACAAATTTTTGTTTATTGCCAATCCAAATTAATGATTACACTCGCAATTAACTAAATTCGAATATCGGTGTTGGACCTCATAAAGATTTTATATTATTGATAAGTGATCGATTGTATGTGATGTTCGTCTTTCCGAATGTAGATGACACGGTACGATCCAAAATAAACGTGCTATTCTTCTAGTACGAATACGTCTTATGGTCATAAGCTGGTTATGTTCCGAAATGTAAGATCGGAACAGATGAAAAAAAGTTCCCCCTGAAAAATTAACAAAACCTCAGAAAAACATATTTTATTTAATTTTTTGTCTATTTGTTTAGAAAATTAAACATTTTTATGCAGTGTGAAGTGAATGCGATTTTTTTCGGTCCGAACCTCTTGGGGGCTTGGCTATAGAAAATAAAATTAAACATTGATAAAATTGTATTATTTATGCGTAAATATAAATAAAAATAATTTCTTAACATCTATAGCGAGAGGAAAGGATACCACCAACCCTCCCCCTTAAAAACATCTCTTGTAACATCCTTGCCAAGTTTTTTTTTATCCCTGCGAATTTTTTTTAACAACAGGACAAACAATTTTGATCTTTTTAACAGAGAAATGTGCTGATTTCAAATAAACAGTTCAGGCTTTTTATTTGAAATCAGCAGATTTCTCTATTAAAATCAGCAGATTTTTCTGCTGTCTTGACGTATTTTTCAGCACATTCTATCTGGATTATCCAGACAGAAATTTAGCAAACCGAGTCAGCTATAATCAGCATATTTCTCAAATGGCTTAAAATGCAGATTTCTCATATATATGGCGTAAAATGCAGATTTTTTTGCTTATTGGACAAAGGTGTCTCTACAATGTAGAGACACCTTTGTCCAACTTATTGTAAGATATCTATATTTTTTACTGGTCAAAATTAATGGAAAATTTCAATTTTTTATTTTTTTTGAAAAAAACTCCATTTTAAAAACTTGATTACTCAACACCAACTTGGTATAAAAGTCTGAAAATTTGAGTGAAAGTTGCATTTAATACGTACTAAAATATATCAAAAAAAATAATAGAAGGGGGTCGGGTCTAAAAGTGAGTGATTTGGCCTGGAATTCCCCAAATATTTTCCAAAAAGTACACATCTAACTCTTCAAAATCATTGAAACCGATTGTATCCACTAAAATTTTAACGAGGGTCGTTTAAAATAAAGTAATTTCACAAATTTGTATACAGCATTTGAAAAATCTAAACTTCAAAGTCTGCTTTGGCCTCTTCTGTAATGAAATTACCCATATAAATTCCAAATGTATTTGGTTTATGAAAACTTCATATCTTACTCTACAAAATAATGGATACCGACTATTTGAGTCTCCGTCCAAATTTTAACGAGGGTCGTTTTAAATGAAGTCTTCACATAAATTTTTATTTTAACCGCCAAAAACACCACGATGTCTTAGACTTAGGCTAAAAATTTGTATGATGGAAATGTTTGGTTTCTTATTCTGCAAAATAAAACTTATATAGTATTTTTTGGAAAAACGCATATTTTAAGAGTTATGGCACTTAAAAGCTTTGTAGTGCTTTTAGGTCACTTTTGGGGTCAAAAGTTCAAATCGACTGGCCTGTACGCAACCGAGAGATGCAGTTCTTGCACAGATATTATTTTTTATGGCCAATCTATCAGAAACTGCCGGTGGAGCGAACAAAAAAATACTTTTGCAAATCCCATACATTTTTTGGGTGGTCTACTCTACATGAGTTCGTATTTGTTAAATTACAATATTGCGTGAATGTTTTAATTTAATTCTGAGTTAGTTGATAATATTTAATACTAGTGCAAATATAATTATGTATAGAAAAGGTACAGAATTAAACAGTTTTTTAATTTTTTATTTTCTACGCATTTTTAACAAATTTATGACTTGTTAACATTTTATTTATAATACCGGTACGTACCAGTATTGATGTTTCGGTAACGGTTCACCGTTACCGAAATAATTGAAAATACCGTTACCTTTACCGTTACCGATATAAAAAATATGTAATACCAATACCGTTACCGATACCGTTATTCGTTTCGGTTGCCAACCCTGTTTTTAACTTGCTGTTTTTTTCACATCCCTCAAACTTTCACACAAATATCCTCAACACAGAAAACAAAAAAGATTTATTAACAGAAAAAATTCATTATTTACTTATTACTTCAGCATCATTAAATAATTAAATGATTGGAAAAATTCAAGGGTATTAAAAGGAACTCTCAAAAACATTTTTGCAGTTTATTTTGTTTTAAAATTAATATATAAAATATTAAAATGAAAAACTGTTTGTATGTGTATTTAGTATGAGTCAGTGTCTGAAGTAAATTATTAAAATGTTTAAAAAAATTATTTGCTTGAAAAATAAGGGTGTTCACAGGAAATATTTAAAAAAAAATGTATATAAAATTTAAAAGTGTTTTTGTGGAATAATGATTTTAAGATTTTTTTTAATTTACTAATTGATATATTGGTATTTAATATATTATCAGTGGCGGATACAGCTTTTGAGTTTGGTGGGAAGGAATTTTTTTCAATTCACCGTTGTTGGACAAGCTAAAACAGGGATACTTTTTTCAGTAAGCAAAAAGTGATAAAAAAGCTATAAAATCATAATGTCTCAGATTTTGAAACCTTTTTTCTTTTCTCAGATTCTGAGAACTTTTTCCAAAAGAAAAACTCTCAGACTCTGAGGCCTATTTCCTGTAGACAAAATCTAAGACTCTGAGGCCTTTTTCCTATAGAAAAATTCTAAGATTTTGAGATTATTTCCTATAGAAAAAGTCTCAAGTTCTGAGACCATTTTGTTATAAAAAAAGTCAATGATTCTGTCTAACAAGGTAAGTATCTCAACCCTTATGAACCGATTTGCATGAAACTTAAAATATATATAAAAGAGACAACTCTAAGGTTGGGGTGTCTCAGCTTATCGGCCATACCAACGATTTGTGGGTTCAAAACATGAGTAAAAAAATGGCAAAAAAAGTTTTTTTTGGATTTTTCAGCTAGTTCATTCTAAGAAACTACATGATGTTTACATTTGAGAAGAAAGGTTTTTTAAAGCCTAGTGGCATAACCTTGTAAAATTTTGGCTTCGTTAAATACTTTTTCCATGAAAATGTGTACATTTTGGGGGGTATTTATATAAAGACATAGAACTACGATATCAATATGAATACGAAATAATCTTTATTAAATTTATGTCGACACGTATTTTGGCTCTAGGCGATATTCCTGTTAGTTCGGGAGTTATCGAAATTTTCCCGAATGTCCACATTGTTTCATAAGGGGACAAAGAAAATTTTAAACACTGATATGGCCGATATGCTGAGACAACCCAACCTTAAAATCATATCTTTTATATATATTTTAAGTTTCAGGCAAATCGGGTTATATGGGTTGAGATGCTTCCCTGGTAAGATCTTTTTCCTATAGAATCTTAGATTCTGAGAACCTGTTTCCAATTTTCCCCTTTCCCCCACCTCTTAAGCCCGCGCATGTACTATATATATATAATAATCCAGTTTTTCCATTTGCACGCCCTGCCCTTTATGCCCCCTTAGAATAGAAATATTGAAAAACTTTTTTTTTACATGTGATTTATTATATTTTTGCTAAAGGATTCTGGATGCAAAATTTTAAGTTTATAAAACTATTATTTTATGAAGTCGAAAAACTACCTAAACGCCTTTTTTTAAATGTTATGTTTCGATAGAGAAATATAAATTTAAAAAATTGAGATTTTTTTACCATTCTAAAAGATTGAAAAAATAACCGTAAAAGTAAACTTTTTAAAAAACTACCTAAAGTTTTAAGAACCATATCAATTGTATTTCAGTAAATATCAATTGTAATTCAGAAATTATCAATTGTATTTTAGAAATTATCAATTGTATTTCAGATACTAACTTTCGTAAAACAATTCAAAATTTCTGAAATACAATTGCTAATTAATTGTGTTTATATATTGTTGGACTGTATATTTTATAACTGAATTTTTATTTTGTTCAGTTTGAGTCCATATTAATTATTTCTGAGAAATAATAATTGTTGTACAATGAGAAAATCTGAAAAAAATCAAGTGACAACACAGGCTAAGTGGAGATGTCGACAGCTTTCGGAAGATGCCACCTTTCCATCATCAGCACTTCTTCGATTGCCACACACTTAATGTGTGTCAGATTAAAATTAGCCATTTAAATGAAACTTTTGAAGAAATTAAGAATTGGAATTACTCCTCTTTGTGTTGAATAACCCGTATTCACCATTAATTCGTGTTGTATTCATTTGGCAGAAACTTAATCCATCTTAACTTTTAACAGAGTTGTATTTTTCCCATTGTTAACCCTAAAGCTACCCAGCAAAAATTGGCATTACTAGTAATGGGTTTTGTAATCCGAAACAGATGTTAATAAGTAGTTACTTATTGAATGAAACACTAATTATTTTAACAAGTGCGTGAGACAAAAAAAACTAATGAAGAGTATGGAGATAAATAAGTAGTTACTTCCTCGGATTACAAATAATGAGTAAAAACCCATTACCAATAAGAAGTAAAATAATTAGTTAATTAAAACATTTAAAATTTAACTTGTTTTTACTAAAACTTAAAAATTGCGTAATTTTTATTAAGTTTTTAAGTACTTTTTATGTTAATTGAATTGTAAAGTTTAAAAACTGCAAGTGCAAGAAGATATTATTACTTATAGGTGCTTTTATAACATATTACTAGAAGTAGTTACTTTTGGACTTCAAATAATGTGAATGGTAATGGGTACTCATTATAAATAATGTACTTGGCAATGATTACTTTTCACAACTCATTACCATGTTTTTGCTGGGTACGTTCACAATGTCAGAGTCACTCCAATCCATGGCACAGATTGAAATTTAACTGTACAAAATGTAGATTGGAGTTCTGTCAGATTCTAATGTCATTTTACTTACCTTTTTCACAATTTCACAAAATTACGCAATTAAAATTTGCGTACTTAACTATTTTATTAAAAACTAGACTTTTTAAATATTTTGTTATCAAAACTTCAAATAAATTATTTATATTTGTTTTATTTTTATATTTTTTTATGACATTATCAGTGATGGCATTTTTACAGAGGTGTATTTTTTCTCCGTTAACAGTTAACATAGGCTCTGTTAACTCCAGAGTGGAACTCCAGAGTAGAACATGTTTGACTCTGGAGTGAATTGAAAAAAGATAGTCAAATTCAAAAATATGAAAGTGCAAAAGGGAAAGGTATAAAATTTTCCACAGATTGGAGTACTCCGACATTGTGAATGCGGCTTTAGTATTAGTATTATATTTAGTATGCCAATCCCGAAATCCCGAATTTGGAAATCCCGGGGTTTTTGTCAGAAAATGAATCTCGAATCCCGGGATTTTTAAGCTCAAATCCCGGGATTTTTGAAATATTAAAAATGTACGAGATTTTATTTTTAAAAATACAACTTGGTTCAATTTTTGTTACCTTTACATAAATTTAATCTGATTGGCCTCAAATTCGTACCACATAAATTTTTGGCGTAGGAGAAAATATTTTCCGGACGTTCAAAATTGCAAAAAAAATAAATTTTTTATGCAAAAATGCAAGTCTAATGTATTATATTATTACTTTTCTCCTTTAAATGCTTTTATTATTTTTTATTTTCTTTAAATTAGTTTTAAAATTATACAGTGCAACAACCAAAATCGGAATTGGATGAAACCAAAAGCAAACAAGTAAGAAAATTAAAGTCGGACAAGACCGACCATATAATACCCTACACCAGAGTTTCTCGGAAAATGGGTCCCAAGTTCAAACATGGACTGATTAGATCTATATTTTATCAAATCTTTAATAAGTGTTAAAAGCACTCAAAAATAAAATCTATGTGGAATAGGCTTCATTTTGTTGACAATAAACCGCTTCAACTGAATATCGGGCGAAATTTTCACATGGGACCTAAGTCCAAAAATGGTCCGATGATAATCAGATTTGATAAGTTTGTTAAAGTACGCGTTTAACATACACAAACAGAATTTTAATTAAATATTTTCTATTTTCATGAAATTTGAGAGATTTATGTGAAAATCGGGAAGGTGGTTTGTATGGGGGCTACAAGAAGAACTGGTCCGATTTCTTTCGGAATGGTGATTTGTGTGGATGAAACATGATTACCTGCCAAAATTTTGAAAAGATACCTATTAAAATGCGGTTATTAAAGACATTTGAGCCAAAACTAAATATGGACCGATTTTTTCCAGTTTCAATAGGCTTTGTCATTAGGCCAAAAGAGGCTTAAGTTCCACATTTTAAGTCAATTGATTAAAAATTGCGACCTGTACGTGTTCGTGTTTACACCGTAATCCCGAATCCTGGGATTTTAAAAATCCCACCCCGTTTGACAGCCCTAAAAATTATGTAAATATGTTAATTTTTTACCTTCATACTGTGATTGGTGGGTACCACAGTATTGGGGAATGCATCGAACTGTGGGTTTATCTTTAAAAATATTATTTCGATGTTTTTAAGACTTTTTCTGTGACTGTGCACATAAATAATAAAAAATGATTATTTTTTTTTAATCACAATTTTATTTTGTTTACTTCTTTTTAATAAAGTTATTTTGCAATAATCATCATCCGTAATGTATTGATCATCCTTAATATATTGAAACATCCTGTTTATACATAATATATAGGTATGTATATTTTTTTGTGTGCATACTTGTTCTAGCATGCATTTTTCAATAAATTGAAGTACATACAAAAACAAATTTTACAATAACATGTTACCCACATGTTTACGCATTTTTGGCTTAAAGCCAAATTGAAATTTTCCCAATGCATACATGGTAATAACAACAAAACATAGAACATAGCAAAACTTAACAGACAAAACGAACCAGGAACAAAAAAAAATAAAATAAAAACGAAATTGTTTAAATGAGCAAAAGATATTAAAAACAACAATAACACCAAACTTTTTGTTTGGAACTTTTAGTTTGGGGAGAAAAACAAAAAAATTAAAAAAAAAGTGGCAGCAATGGTAAACTTTTTTTTAGTTTAGCCTGAAAATGCCGCAATACAACTACAACATTGAACTCTTGGTTGTTTTTTTTTTTTGCTACAAACAATAAAGTGAGCAGCAAGCAAAACAAAACATGGTCTTAACAACACCAAAAACGACAGCAACAGGAATATCGTACAGTACGTTTCAATATAATTGCCTGATTTATATTTATTTTGGTTTTTCGTTTTATTTTTGTTTTACTTATAAAGAGGTATTATATAAAAATGGAACCTTGGACATTTTCTAGAGCTATTTTTGTTTTAGAACCTCTAGAAGAGTCAAAAAATATAATTAAAGGGTTTTAGGAAAAAATTATAAAAAAAAAAACAATTTTTGAAGATCCTCAATTTTTGATCTAAAAATAAAAATTTTATTAAATTAAATTTTTTAATTTACTCATGTGGCTAAAAATGGGTATATTTTTAGCAAGATAACAAAAATAATTTAAATTAGAATCACTGTTTTCCATTTCTTAAAATCAAAATGGTTTGTAACTTGTTTTTTTTTTTAATCTTGGATAATAACTAACCTGCTGGTGAAAATAAAAGTTGTTGACCAGCTGGGGGAAAAAACGAGGTCATTATTTTCTTTTCTAATTAAAACCATGATATTCTCATAGCATAATTTTCAAGAAAATTATTTTTTTTTTGTTTTAAATTTATTTATGTTGGTGATTTTTGCAAGACTTAAACACGTTTCGAGTTTCGGAATTTGTCAGATTACATTGTCAAGATTACTTAGCAAAAATATATTACAAATTTCCGTATTTTTGAATTCATTTCCGTATTAATTGAATTCACAAAATGTCAGTCAATATTACTATTCATTTTTTTTTTCTGTGTACAAAAACCCAGTGAGACTGTTAAATTCGTCTGTGCTGAATCCTTTATACCCTCTTAAATGAAAAATGCCTGTGAATTTTGTACCCTTGCCCAAAACATTAAATCATGATAATGTTTTGCGGAAGATTTGGGTGTACTTGCCAAAGCAAAGGTGTTTTAGAAAAAATAATGTTATATTACTTTGCTATTCCATGCAAAACGAGTTGAAATATCAGTCGAGGACCCCCATTTAAAACCAAAAGAGCTGTACATTAGGGTGGGTCGATGAAATGCATATTTGCGAATCTCGTGTACTAATAGCAAAAACTCGACGCGCATTTTCGAGCTGATAACAGGAAAAATCATGAAAAATTTTAGGAGGGTACTTTTAGGCCTCTACAAGCGTTTTTAGTTCGCGGTTTATGGAAAAAAAATATTTTTTTTTGATTTTTTAAAAATATTTTAAAAATTAAGTAAAATAATTCTTATTACAAAACAATATCCAAACAAAATTTATCTCGCCAATTTTAGCCCGTGGATGCGTTTTTATACCCAGAAAAGTTCGATTTATATATAGAAAAAAAAAATATTTTTTATTTCATAATAGCACTCAAATGGTGCATAAGGCGAATTTAAGAACATGAATGATAAAAATAAAAAAATTGCGGGTATTTATAGCAATCCACAAGTGCAAAAAATTCGCAAATTAAAAAAAAATTAAAAATGGGTATCAAAATTTTGGTAAAATAAAGTGTTTTAAGAAAATGATAAAAAAACAAAACAAATTGGCGGCTATTTATAACAATTCGCAAGCGCAAAAAATTCGCAAGTACCAAAAAAAATTAAAAAATGGAAAAATGGGTATCAAGTTTTTGGTAAAATAAAGCGTTTTCAGAAAAAAAATAAAAAATATATATTAGAGGATCAATTTGGTCCATGGATGCATTTTGAAAATCTGGTGTTTTTTTTGTTTGATATTTAAACGTTTATTTATAATTGATGTTGGTCCACATTATGTTTCAAAACAACTTATCACTTACCTTTTAATTTCTCGAAAAACTTAATCTTTAAGCTATATGTAACAACAATATTTAATGTTGGCGACAAGAGCCATGAAGGAAAATTAACAAAAAAATAATTTAGAAACAAAATTAAATAAACTACGACCTTAAAAAATATTGCCGTTTAAAATTGTACGCTGGCATTTCAGATCTGGATGCGTTTTTATTTCTAATAAATCCATCTCTAGAGGTGGAACCAACAACATGCTGAGCAGCTTCATTCCGTTTCCATAAAATAAATAAACTTTTCAGATTTTAAAATGCATCCATGGACCAACTACAATCGTAAATAAACATTTAAATATCAAACAAAAAAAAAAAAAAAAAACCATCAGATTTTCAAAATGCATCCATGGACCAAATTGATCCTCTAATATATATTTTTTATTGTTTTTCTGAAAACGCTTTATTTTACCAAAAATTTGATACCCATTTTTCCATTTTTTAATTTTTTTTGGTACTTGCGAATTTTTTGCGCTTGCGAATTGTTATAAATAGCCGCCAATTTGTTTTGTTTTTTATCATTTTCTTAAAACGCTTTATTTTACCAAAATTTTGATACCCATTTTTAATTTTTTTTTAATTTGCGAATTTTTTGCACTTGTGGATTGCTATAAATACCCGCAATTTTTTAATTTTTATCATTCATGTTCTTAAATTGGCCTTATGCACCATTTGAGTGCTATTATGAAATAAAAAATATTTTTTTTTTTCTATATATAAATCGAACTTTTCTGGGTATAAAAACGCATCCACGGGCTAAAATAGGCGAGATAAATTTTGTTTGGATATTGTTTTGTAATAAGCATTATTTTACTTAATTTTTAAAATATTTTTAAAAAATCAAAAAAAAATTTTTTTTCCAAAAACCGCGAACTAAAACCGCTTGTCGAGGCCTAAAAGTACACTCCTAAAATTTTTTCATGATTTTTCCCGTTATCAGCTCGAAAATGCGCGTCGAGTTTTTGCTATTAGTACACGAGATTCGCAAATATGCATTTCATCGACCCACCCTACTGTACATTTCGGCACCAAAGAATATAACACTCTCACTTGTTTTATGTACATTTGATAAACAAATGGAAAATTTTTATGCGAAAAGCTTAGACTTGGTGAAAAAGTAGTTTTGGCAAAAAAAAAGGTATTATTTTTTCACGAAAAACAAAATTATGTTAAAAAAATTTAATGAACCCAAAATTTTTGGTGAAAAAAAATTCATAAAAAAAGTTTTTGATGAAAAGAAAAATTTTTTGATATAAAAAAAATTTATGAAAAAATATAAAAAAAAAAATTTTTTTTTTGGTGAGAAAAAAATTTATAATACAAAATCTGATAAAAAAATTTGATGAAAATAAAATGATGAAAAACAAGTGAGAGTTTTAAATTCGGCTGTGCCGAATCTATAATACCCTCCAACATATAAGCGTCCAACCTGAATCAAATTACGTCGCGTAAGGCGTAACGCCCAATAATTTTTCGTTTCTAATATTTAAATGTGAGTTACCTAAATCAAACGGACGTAAAAATTTCAAATTTGATGTGTTTGTTTTTGTTTTTTTTTTACGTCTTGCGCTACGCATTTGATTCTGGTTCGACCCTAAAAAAAATAAAAAAAAATGCAGGGGAGTTTTTTTTTTGTGGGGGGGGTCAGTAGGGGTCATTGGGGTCATTGGGGCCATGCGGTAAATGTTTACAAATTTATTTATTATGCTTTTCCAGCTTAAGTAATACAATTTTATCATTATTTAAAAACATTTTTAATATCCACGCCCACAAAAGGGGGGCGGGCAAAAAAACATTTTTTTTTATTTCCTAAGTCCTAGTGCAGGACCTTGAACTTTTTCTGACATCAAATTGTTTCATTTGCTTAACAAAAATACAAAAAAACCTGTGAAAATATAGCGTTTTTCAGAGGTTAGTTAAGTTCTATAAGGGGGAACTTTTTTCCCCCTGGTCCGATTTTGCCCATTTACGAACTTAAACTGCCTAGGACCAAAAGACATATTTCTGTCAAACTTAACGAGTCTATCTCTTTTATTTTGGACTGCATCGTGTCTTATACAGACGGACGGACGGACGGACATACGGACATTCTAGAAAAGTCTTAGAATCCATCATAGATCAATAATATATATACTTTATGGGGTCCCCGACCGATACTTCGATGCGTTACAAATGGAATGACTAAGTGAGTATACATACCCCCATACTGTAGTTGGAGGGTATAAAAAAATTATAAAAATAAAGTTTTAATAAAAAAAAAAAATAAAAATGTGATAAAAAAAAATTGATGAAAAAAAAATTTAAGAAAAAAAAAATTTATAAAAAAAAATTTGATAAAAAAAAAATGATGCAAAAAAAAGTTTGATAAAAAAAAAATTATGAAAAAAAAATTTATGAAAAAAAAAAAATTTATGAAATAAAAAATTTTGTTGAAAAATAATTATGTTACGTTTTATTCACCAGCTGGTGAAAAACGGGTTTATTCACCACGAGGTGAATTATTATCCAAGTTACAAACCCAAGATATTTAAATTTTTGGTTTTACGAAAATGAAAATAGTAATTCTTTTTTTCTTTTTCGTTAATTGTTAGCTTATATAGTCAAGTCAAACTGAGGTGGCGTCCTGCAACTTTTTTAAAATTAGACACCAAAAAACATTATCATGTTAAAAAACCTCAAAAAAATTGGAGTTTTCAGAGGTTGTTTTAGTTCTTTATTGAGTAATTTTTTCCCATGATCCGATTTTGCCCATTTTCGAACATATCCTACCTCTGACCATAATTTGAACTGTAACGTGTTTCAGAGGGACGGACAGACAGACGCACATCGTTTGAATGTCTTAGAATCGATTACTGATCAATACTATATATACTTTGTGGGGTCCCCGACCGTTAGTTTGATGCATTACACACTGAATGACAACGTAAGTATACCCCCATACTGTAGTGTGAGAATATAAAAACAAATTTTCTACAGCACTGTTAATTTGGAAAAATTTTGAAAAAAAAAAAGAAAACTACAATACAGTTTAAAACGCAGATAATTCTTTTGTTTGTAAAATACAAACAACTGCTATGCATTTTGTGCCACCACTATATTCACTTCATATGGAATATTTTTGTTAACAACATACACTGGCAATCACTTGTATATAGAAATGGCAAAAAGATGGTTAAATGTCTGCCATTTTTGCCTAACATTTTGCCTTTTAACATGAATTGTATCTGCATGGATACAACAAAAATTTCTAATGTATTGTTAAAGTTATTTTACTGCATTTTTATTTTTTTTCTTTGTTTCTATTATTGTGCACCCTATAGTGTATTATCAGATTTTTAAAACTACATTTAAAACAAAATCTGTGGTTAAGGAATAAATGACCTACTGTAATGTTTTACAAACTGGTCCTAGACTCGTACTCCAAAATTGATACTGCGAAAACTGTCTACACATCTAAACTTTTTAAGCTATTGTCACTTCTTACAGAAGCTGTTCTAAAAGTTGCTGTTCTAAATATTGAATTGGAATCAGTTTTGAATTACGTACATTAAAGCTCGGGAACTTGTTCTAGAACTGATACTGGAAAAACCGATTCCGATAATTTTTTTCAGCTTTATTAGCAAAAACTTAACTTAAATTAAAAATTTTTTGAAATTTCACATATTAAAAAACTTCTCAAAACCTAAAAAGGGTACAAAAAAGAAGCAGTTTGCCTGTTTTTTTTTTTCTTTATTTTTAATGCAGTTAGTAAAACAGAGATTTTTCATAATTATTTTTTTTTTTATCAACGAATCTATTACATTTTTACTTATTTTTTATTAGCAGGGCATCTAAAATTCGTTGTGATCCATTTAACTATTTTTATTTATTTATTTTTATATTCACACATAGAATTTAATATATTTCACTAAAAACAATACAAAAAATGTTAGTCATTATAAGTAAAAAATGTTATTTTCTCTGGTTAAGTGAAAACATTTCGAAAATGTTATAACAATGTTAGTTAAAAAAATTTTATATACGAATGCTGTATGCAGATTTAAATTTCGTTTTTAAAAAATATTGAAAATAATAGTATTTAACCTAGTTTTAAATGCTACATATAACGATTTTTTTTTTTTGTAAGTGAAAATAGTTAAATAAAAGCCATATGAGCTGTTCCATACTAATTCCCACAATAGAAAATTTGAATTTTGAAAACGTAAAATTAAAAGGTAATCATGCGATCATGTTGAAAAAAATAAGGTATTTGGTGAACTAATTTTGAAACTGTACACTTAAAATAGACCTCTGTCCAATCAGCAGAAAATTTTGATTTAAATACAACAATCTTTCATTTATAATTAATTAGAGCCAAATCCAATCATTTTATCCTATGTCGCCCTATGATCAAAGTTTTGGCTTTTTTTAAAACTTTCATCAAAAACTCTAAACTTTTAATTGAAGGGTGCCATGAAATATAATGATCCGATTTAGCTCAAATTAAGTTTAATTCAATGTTTGTTTCAATCTCTATGAAAGGTCAAGGGTTTCCCTTTTTTTAACTTTTTTTAAAAAATTCCTTGAACGTAGGAAAAAACCGCAATTTTTAGAAATCTTTTGACAAATAGCAAATGCCGATATCCCGGAAACCGCTGCACCAATTTCAGAAATGTTTTGATATTCGTATTCAGTATGTCAAAATTATTTTAATTTTTCAAAATTTTTATAGGAATTTTGCAAAAGTCCAAAAATGTTGTCCTCGCTTCGGCACGAATGTCTTTAGCAGTTTATTTAAAAAAAATTAATAGTTTAATGAAATGTATCTGCAAAATATAATCTTACAAGGGAAGTATCTCAACCCTTATGAACCAATTTGCCTGAAACTTAAAATATATATTAAAGAGACGATTATAAGGTTGGGGTGTCTCGGCCTATCGGCCATATCGTTGTCCCCTTATGGAAAAATGTTCACCTTCGGGAAAATTTCGATAACTCCCTTACTATCAGGAATACCGTCGAGAGAAAAAACACGTGTCGACTTAAATTTAATAAAGACTATCTTGTGTACATATGGATACCGTAGGTCTTTAACACAAAATTTACACATTTTCATGAAAAAAATATTAATAAATATTAAAGTTATACCAACGTTGCATAGGCAATACAAAACCTTTCTTCTCATATGGAAACATCATATAGTTTCTTAAAAATAAATGGCTGAAAATCCAAAAAAAAAACATTTTTTCGCGAAAAACATGTGGACCTTCGGCAAAATTTTGATAACTTCCGAACTAACAGGAGTATCGTCTAGGGCAAAAATACGTGTCGACTTAAATTTAATAAAGATTATTTCTTATTCATATGGATATCGTAGGTCTATGTCTTCACATAAATACCCCCAAAAATTTACACATTTTCCTGAAAAAAATATTTAAAGAATTTTTACAAGGTTATGCCACCATTGGATAGGCATTAAAAAAACCTTTCTTCTCATATGTAAACATCATACATTTTCTTAAAAAGAAATGGCTGAAAAATCAAAAAAAAAATTTTCGCCATTTTTTGACCCATGTTTTGAACCCCTAAATCCACGATATGGCCGATAAGCCGAGACACCCCAACGTTAGAATTGTCTCTTTTATATATATTTTAAGTTTCAGGCAAATCGGTTCATAAGGGTTGGAATTAGTGTTTGGGGTCCGGGAATTCCCGGGTCGGATTTCCCGGGAATTCCCGTCAGTCTTTTCCCGGGAATTCCCGGGAAATCCGACCCGGGAATTCCCGGACCCCAAACACTAATTCCAACCCTTATTTCCAACCTAATTTTTTTAATTTTTCCCGGGAAATCCGGGAATTGTATAAAATAAACCATTTCACATAAAAAACATTTATTTAATTTAATTTTTAATATTTTTTTACATACATGTATAATGACATTTGCTATTTTTTGTAGTTTTTCTATTTGGAAGAACAGTGCAAATATATATTCATAGGAAAACTGACCAACCCGGCTAAAAATAAATGTGTATGTTCATATATGGCTATGTATTGATCTTTATATGATCATATATGACATATAAGGAAACATATATGTGACCATATATGCAAAAATCGATACCATATATGAGGTCGTATGTACAATATGTACCATATATGATATCATATATGGAACCATATATGTTATCATAAAATGTTAAATCTTAGTTAATGTGTATGCAAATTTGAACCAGAATTACAAAAAGGAATTTTACGAATAAAATTATATTTTATTACCATCGATTACCGACATAAACATAACTGCAATACTGGTGCATATAAATAATTTAATAAATATTGTCATACTTGCAAAATATTCTGCTTAAAAAATTACTTTTACATAGAAAAATGTTGGAAAAGGTAAGTTTTCATTAATATATGTAAATAATTATAAAATCATGTTTTCATTTTTTTCCAGTTCATCGTCAGAACATGGGCATTAAAGGTGTCCTAACGACTAAGGTAATTTTTCAAAATCACTTTTTAATACGTGGTAGGGTCCTAAATTGTAGTTTTGTATCTAAAAATGAGTGAGCCAAAATTTGGAGACAATCGGATAAAAATAACTCGTGCCGAAAATGGATTGAAGTTTTGGGACACTCTTATCTGATGAAAAAACACGTTTTTTCTAGTTTTTTGAAAAAAATTGGTATATGCTATTTTTTGTTAATTTTTTTGTTAAGTAATATGAAAATGGTAATAAATTATCTTTCCAAAAAGCTTAAAGAAATACAAATCGGATGAAAAATAAGCATTTTACGCATACATGCCCCAGACCATTGCATGGTTTTTAAAGCCAAAATTTTGAAAATTTTCAAAATTTTTAGGCAAAAAAATAAAAAAAAATAAATTTTACTTTACAATTATATTAAATAGATGTTATAGATAAAAACTAACAGATATGGTAGTCTAACTTTTTTTTCATTTGGTTTTTTTTTTTTTTTAATGTTTATTTAATCAAAATTTGTATATAATTAAACTATAAATAAACAATAGTACGTATAAATATATTGTATAATACACTGTCCCTTAAAAAGGGCACTCGAGTACAGCCAGTATTAGAGTATAAATATAATTTTTGGTAATATTAATTATTAAAAACTAACAAATATCGTAGTCTAGCTTTTTTTTCATTTGGCGTGGGTAGTGATATAATTTCCGCGGATTCCAAAGAAAATGAGTTTTTCTAAAATAATTTAGCAAATATGGGAAACAATTTTCTGTATTGTTTATACGAAGTGAAATACATAAATTCTGTAAATTTTTTGAGAATTCGGGCATCTTTAACCCCTTTTCGTTGAAGTGAAATGACAAATTTGAGATGTTATACATTTCTATAATACAAAATATCTGCATATATTCGATTTCTCAAAAGTTACAGAATTTACGTTTTACACTTCTATCCGCACAATAGACCACAAATTTTCAAAAATTTGCTTAATTATTGTAGAAAAACGCATTTTATTTTTAATCCGCGGAAATTTTATCACTACCCGCGCCAAATAAAAAAAAAGCTTGACTACCATGTCTGCTATTTTTAATCTTAAACATGTTTTCAATTTGATCATAAAGTAAAATTAAAGTTTTACTATTTTTTTGCCTAAAAATTTTGAAAATTTTGAAATTCTGGCTCTAAAAACCATACAATGGTCTGGGGCATGTATGCGTAAAATGCTTATTTTTCATCCGATTTTAATTTTATTAGTCGTTTTGAAAAGGTAATTTAGTACCATTTTTATATTATTTCACAAAAAATTTAACAAAAAATATCAAATACCAATGTTTTTCCAAAAACTAGAAAAAACGAGTTTTTCGTTCTTATAAGAATGTCTCAAAACTTTAATCCATTTTCGGCACGAGTTATTTTTAGCCGATTGTCCCCAAATTTTGGCTCACTCATTTTTAGATACTAAAGAACAATATAGGACCCTACCAGGTATAAAAAGGTGATTTTCGTTTTTAAGGACACTTCTAATGGGCATTTTATTCCAAAACAAGATAAACTGGAAATTTTCGTATTCAAAATGTAGAAAAAACAATATTATTGAGTACTTTGATGTTGAAGACGTTAAGCTTTCGCAACTTGGAGGAGAGGGCATATGCACCACCATAATGTTAATACTACGATTCCAATATTACAAACTTTTTACAAATCCCTTAATGTCGCCATATCAAATTGAAAAAAATATCATATAAGCAATTTTGATACCGAGTTACGAGTTGAAGAAATTCAACTATACGCAGCTACGTTAAGCTCTTCTACTTGGAGGAGAGAACATATGCGCCATCATAATGTTATCACTACGATTTCAACACTACAAACTATTTTGAAATCCCTTACTGGAAATGGAAAGAACATATGAGGAGTCGCAGAACAAAACGTACTTTTTCGCATTTTTTGACAAATTGATTTTTTGTTCTTTTTATATTCAGGGTATTCACTTCAGAATTTTTTTTACCCTTGCAACAGTGAAATATTGCAACATTTTTTTTAAAAAATTTTTTAATAAAATTTTTATTTTTCTATTACCTTTTATTTGATGCGTAGTTGCAAGAAAAGACTTGCAATTTATTTTAATATAAATATAATTGCTTTTATTCACAAAGAAACAAGCAAAAAAAGTTGCAATTTTGACATTGCGCAATTTTGCAAGACTAAAATTTCTGACGTGAATTCCATTATTATTTGGTTCGAAATCTATCAGAAAAAATTTCCATAGCGTTTTTTATTTTTGTGTTTCATCAAGAAAATGGATTCCTTAAAAATTGGTGTGTAACAAAACGTACTTTTTTGATAATTTTTTTATCAAAACGCACTTTTTTCATTGTATTTCATATGCAAGATTTTTCATAATTTTATAACATGCCATTTTACTATTATATTCCATATACATTAGAGTGTCCCTTATTTTGGAAATGTTGGAAATCTTGAGACGGTACCCGCTCATTTTTTTCCTTTTGACTTTAAAATAACTCAGGAAAAATTTTACGCCCCTAGGACCACGCCTTCCCTACGCGACGGGCCCTTAAAGAGCGGGGCCTAAAAAATCATTTTTCCATACAAACCAAAAAATTTTTTTTTTGATTTTTAATTTTTTTGTTATTATTTATTATATTACTTGGTTTGCTTATTCACAACAAAAAATTTGATTTTGGTGGGATAAGTCTTTCAGCGCTAAAAAATTTTTCGCAAAAAAAAATTTTGAGCCGCCGGGGTCCTACAGTAAAAAATTTTTAAAAAATATTTTTTTTTAGTTTTGACCAGCAACGGTTTTAGCTGCTATGTTGCTTTAAATGATATATATTCATAAAAAAATATTTTTTGTATCTGTGACATCTTAATCGTGTTCTAAAAAAGGGTAAAAAATGCATTGATGATTTTTTTCGATACACGATAAAAATGTCACAAATATGAATAATATTTTTTTTGGAATATATATCATTAAAAACAACATAAAAACTAAAACCATTGCTTTTCAAAACTAAAAAAAAATATTTTTTAAAAATTTTTTACCGTAGGATTCCTACGGCTCAAAATTTTTTTTTTCGAAAAAGATAAAGATGTCACAGATATGAATAATTTTTTTTTTGGAATATATATCATTTAAAGCAACATAGCAGCTAAAACCGTTGCTGGTCAAAACTAAAAAAAAATATTTTTTAAAAATTTTTTACTGTAGGACCCCGGCCGCCCAAATTTTTTTTTTGCGAAAAATTTTTTAGCGCTGAAAGACTTATCCCTCCAAAATCAAATTTTTTGTCGTGAATAAGCAAACCAAGTAATATAATAATTAATAACAAAAAAATTAAAAATCAAAAAAAAATTTTTTTGGTTTGTATGGAAAAATGATTTTTTAGGCCCCGCTCTTTAAGGCCCCGTCGCGTGGGGAAGGCGTGGTCCTAGGGGCGTAAAATTTTTCCTGAGTTATTTTTAAGTCAAAAGGAAAAAAATGAGCGGGTACCGTCTCAAGATTTCCAACATTTCCAAAATAAGGGACACTCTAATATACATATAAATGCCCACCAAGATTTTTTGAGTCCTTCTTGCAGGCCAGTGAAGGATTTCCCCCTTATTCTTGTTATTTGTCTATTTACACGACACAACCACAGTATGGGGGCACATTAACTTTGCCAATTCGTGTGTAACGTATCTAAATATGGGCCAATGAGGCTCTTTTGTAGTTTTTAATAAATAAGAACATTTTTAAAACACTCGATCAAAATAGGATCGTCTAAAAAAATACGCACATCAAAACGTCGTTTTTCAATTATTTTTAAACAAAACGTACTTTTTTAATTATTTTTTAACAAAACGTACTTTTTCCAAAGTAAAAGTGGTTTTATATTAAACATCCTTAACATAGAATGTGGTGACTTATGGCAGTTTGATGCATCTCTTGATAAGCAAGAAGCTTGTTACCATATTCAGGTTCATGCAGTTTTTTAAAGGGGCGAAATAAATAAACCTCAATTTCCCAAAAAATTTTAAAATGCGAAAAAGTACGTTTTGTTCTGCGGCTCCTCATATATGCAGTTTGAAGGTCGAGTTACAGAAAAATCAACCATGCGCAGCAACGTTCAGCTCACTTAACTTGGGGGGAAAATCATGTGCACCACCATAACGTTATCACTACGATTTCAACACTACACACTTTTGACATCCCTTACTGTTGGAAATGAAAAGAACGTATAATCAGTTTTGATGATGAGTTACGATTTGGGAAGGACAACGTTTTGACTAACAATCAGAAGAAGACTGTCACCTTACATACATGGAAAATATTGTCGGCATGATGTAAGTATTAATAGTTTATTTAACCCTTTTCTTCAAATATCCTAACAAACATAACCCAGTAAGTTAATATACATACTACTAAATATATTGCTTTTAATAAAAGTTTTAAGTACCCATTTGCTTATTATGAGTAAAAAATGTTTTTAGTAGTAGCAAGTTATTTTTTGCTGGAATTAAAATGGAATGTGGAATTATTTTTAATATTTTTTCAGTTGAAATTCCGTAATAAGTATTCGATGGTCTTAAGCATCTCATGGTCTTAACAAAATAAACTCTATTAACATGTATGTATCTAAGAAGTCAATATTTAAAGGCACATGGTTGTTTCTTTAAATGATATCAGTGTTATCATTAAAACGCATCGGCACCAAATGCTATTGTTGGTAATACTTAAGGGCCTGTCACAGAGTCAATTCCGTTCCGAAGTGGTTTGAAAGTTTTCCTCTAAAAACGTGAAGCAAAATATTTTTTCCGAATAAATCGACTCCTATGCAATTCAATCCCACTTTGATTTTTGAAAGTGATTTCATTCCAAAAAAAAATATTCGTTTTGCGTTTTACGAGTAAACTACTTATTTTAATTCCGAAAGGAATTAAGCCTGTGACATGCCCTTTAATACAATAAAATGTCTAGAAATACCTTATTTATTATAATATTTTATATCTTTTTTTTTATAGATTTTGACTTTAAATATGCTAAAATGAGGTTTATAGCATAACAAAAACGCTAAGTCTGAAGAAAATCTAAATTAACAAGAAAACAACAAGGAAATCATTCTTCCTTTAATAAGCCCTTTGCTCGCTTCTTGATATTTTAAATCCTT
This sequence comes from Pegoplata infirma, assembly GCA_963921195.1. Classification (NCBI taxonomy): domain Eukaryota; kingdom Metazoa; phylum Arthropoda; class Insecta; order Diptera; family Anthomyiidae; genus Pegoplata; species Pegoplata infirma. The sequence continues at coordinate 207,926,380 of OY992536.1, forward strand.
TATGTTAAATTTTTTTTACTTTCAAAATATGTTCTAATATCTATAAGTTAAATTATATATTTTTATATGGTCACCAGAAATATAAACGGAGTAAGTAAAAAATCAAAATCATCAAACTAAAGGTTTTCATTGAAATATATGAAAAACACCATAATGAATAAAAAAAATTATTTTTTATTTTTAATTATACTTATATACACCGTTTGCAATTCTGGTGAATATAATAATCTATTACATATAGTTTAAGATAAAAAAATAAATAAAAAATAAGAAAAATAATGTAAAACAAATTGAAAACAATATCATATATGATCCAATATATGATCCAATATATGATCCAATATATGACCCAATATATGATACAATATATGATCACATATATTGGATCATATATGATCGTGTCTTATATAAGCGCCAATTTTAATATTTGTTTATTTATGAGACCATATTTGATACTATATATGATACTGTATATGGTCTCATATATGATATCATATATGATAATATACAACATTTTTAGCCGGGAAGTGTAAAAAGTATGTCAATATCACGAAAAAACTGAAAAAGTCAAGGAATATAGGTCGGTTGATGATAATTTTTCTAAGACTGTCAAAAAATATAAAAATTTTGAACCTTGAATTTACATTTCCAGAACAAATATTAAAAGTGCTGCCAACTTTATTAGTTTTTGCTCGAATAACGCAGTTTTAACGTTTTTTGCGATTTTAGCGATTTTTTGTTGAGGAAAAAGTTGCAATATTTTTTTTGTTTTGTTTTATTGTATTTCAGAAATTTTAATTTTTATTTTTTATGTTTTAATTACTTGTTTATCTGTAATAAAACTGTTTTTAATAAAAAGTTGGTAAAATTTTAATGTTTTTTATGATTTATATTAATAAAGAAAATCCCGGGAAATAAATTATTTTTTTCCCGTTTCCCGGGAAATTGAAAAGTCCGGGAATTCCCAAACACTAGTTGGAATACTTCCCTTGTTAGTTATTGTGATCGCCGGGATTTGTACCACACAAGTTTAAGGACTAGTATAATTCAAATATTTTCGGACAGTCAAATTCGAAAGAAATTCTTTTTTTGATATACCAAGAAAATTCCGCTCGAATGAAATGCTTCATATGTATTAACTAAATGTAAATAGTTATTTTAAATGAAAAAAAAAAAAAATACATACACTCAAAATTGTAAGCATGACTAATTAACAAAACTACTGTTAACAACACTTTTTGGGGAACCAAAGAAATCTGTAAATAACTTTGTTTTATTAAAATCAATTATTGAAATTTGAACGTTGTTTTTGACCGATTTGCGCAGAACAAACAGAAAAACGTACTATTTCTGAAGATGTAATTAATAACAAGTAGAAAAGTTAAATTCGACATGGCCGAGCTTATGAATACCCTCCACAATGCCCTTTTTAAAGGACACTAAATTTTTAAATGTAAAAAAAAAAACAATTTTGATTAGAAATATTTTATTTTAATTAAAAAACAATTTTTTTTGTCATTTTTAAAAAAAAAAATAATTTACTAATTTTTTTTGAGTGTAAAATTTTTTTCCAGTGCACATTTTTTTTTTAGTGTAAAAATATTTCTGAGGGACGAAAATACTCTGTAAAGTAATTTTGTGGCTTATCATTGTTTTTAAATCATGTTTTTTTAAAACTCGGGTTTTTTAACACGTGAATTTTAGTTGAAGCCAATCTGAAATTCAGGATTTTGCTTATAACTTTTGAATCACTGGACCGGTTTGGCTGAAATTTAAATCGAACTGGACCCCTTTAAATTTACTAAAATCTGTAAAAAAGGGTAAATTTACTAATATCTGTAAAAAAAAATTATTAACCCTAATTGAAAATAGTTTCACGAATTTATTATGTTGAGTGTACATACAATTAAATAAGAACAATTGAGTTTAAATATTATTTGGTTGAAATTTAAATTGTTTTTATTGGCCAAACTTTATTTTATTGGTTATAATTTATGTTGCATGAACCTAACCCTGCAAGCCAATGTTAATTTTTAGTTGATTTTATGTACGTACATATAAAAAATAAGTTTTCATTATTTTTTTTTTATTCTCTTAGGTAAAATTTAAAATTAAAAAAACAACTTTCGTAATTGTTTTGTTTCGATAAAAACTAAACATTTAATAAAGCCATGCTGAACAAAAAATCTTTGAATTCGGTATTGATTTGTCAAACTACTCTCTATGTTAAAGGAATATACAACTGGTTTATGAATTCTGTGTAGAGGTTAAACAACCAAATGGGCTGGCTATATAGTCGGACAGTTGGTGCAAAATTATACTATCTGGTCTAGGGGATTTGTAGGGCCTGAAGCTTTTAATCGCCCAGATTGACATATTAATTGTAGCTTAAAACGGTGTTCGGCAATTGACCGTGAAATGCGTTTTGGAAAGGAGATCCAGCGAGGAATACCACATACCAGTTGGATCCTCTAGGTATTCTAGGTACAAGAGAAGATGCCAGAACTTTGCGCAGCCCGATAACTTTTAAAAGACTTAACTGAGGCTACTGCAGTTTGAACATATATTTTGGATCTACCTAGTTAATTTGGTATTGCGTTACAGCAATATTCGGTTCAAGAGTTTTAAGCAAACTCGTGAATTCCGGGAAGAATATTACGTAAACTTACGTGCTAAAAATCCCACCAACTTTCGAAGCTTGGCTCTATCTCTAGCTCTATCTATATTAAGAGCAAATAGATCGGATGTTACTACGCGGGATATAACGAAAATAGTCGAAAAATCTCCAAAAAACGCAAAAAAAATTGTTAAAATTACTGAATCCATGAACATTTTTTTGAGTTTAGTAGTCTGTTATACATAAAAAAATATAGTCACGTTTCGTGCGCAGATTTTTTTTTTTTTTAAACTAGTGTATGTAAAGTAGACACTTAAATTAAGAAAACCTGTGGTTAAAATCCAAAATCCATTAAGCATATCCAGAAATTTGCAAATTTGCATATTTTTGTTCATACATTTTTTCGTACCAATTTTTATTATTTTTTTTTTTTTTTGTCAAATTTAAAAAAAAAAAATCACACTTCGTAAAGTAAATCCTTCTTTACTTGAACCTGACATCAGAATAATTTTATCAAATCAACTTCTCAAGTAAGAGAGGGTTTAACAGAAGTTGAGCGAGTTCATATGTCTTTATAATTAATAATCTTTGTTGAAAAAAACGTTAAACAGACTTTAAAAACATTGGTAAGTCATAAAAATGTTTAACAAAGTGTTTATATCACTCAAAAATATTTTTATAAGAAAAAAAATCAATTTACGCATGAAACAAATTTTACCCTCAAAAAAAGTAAATTTTTTTTTTACAAAAATGACTAACAATAAGAAATGAATTTTTTACTCAAATTAAAAAAGTTTTAACCAAAATTCTTATTTTTTTCACGTTAAAAAATTTACTTTCTTTAAAAGGGCATTGTGGATGGAATTAATTCATTGATTCGGCCAAGTCGAATTTAACTTTTCTATTTTTTGTTTTAATAATTTTTTTGAAAAAATTTTCATAAATTTTCTAATAATCATTATTTATTTATCTCTATTTTCATATCATTAAAAAAGTTATTTTACGAAATTAACTAAATTACAAACTACACAGAAAAAAATAAAAAAAATATTTAATTAAAAAATTCGTAGATTTAATTAAAAATTTAATTAAATCCGGACCAATCACTAAAATGCGCAAATAAATTAAAAATATTTGTATGTCGTTAATTAAAAATAAATGGATATTTTTTAATTAAAGACTTAATACTATAAATTAAAAAATTTAGTTAAAATTTAAAAAAAAATAATTAAAATTTTAATTGTATAAATTAAAAAAATTAATTAAAAATATTATATTTAAAAAAAAAATAATTTAAAAAAACATTATTTTTGAATAAAATAGTTTAAAAAAAATTTTTCTTCAAAATGTACCAAATTTATTTATGCCGTAAAGACATAGTCAGTGAGATGATTTTAAAAAGTTGATTATAAACCTTTCATATACATACACATAAAACTATAAACAAAATGAGAATTCAAAAACCTATATGAGAAATAAAAAAACTTTCAACAAACTTTTTATACTTATGAATTTTTTTTGTATGCAATACAATGCAAGCGAAAAACACACACTCGCACACACACGGACAACAAAACAAAAAATTAAGTAAAGCTAAAAATTTAATTAAACATTTAATTATATAACCCTGCTGTTAGGTTAGAAAAAACTTACGAATGTTAGGTTAGTGGACCATTTGGTCCATACATCAATATTCAAACAAAATAACAATCTAATATTATATTTGCATATATGTTGGATCATTTCTACCTAAATACTATTATTTTAAGCTTAACTCAACTTTAGAGATGAATGCGTGAGTGAATTTTGGGTCACGCTCACGCAAGAAATATTATAATCGCTCATGAATCGCTCACTCGATTTTTTTCTTTACTCGGGCTCACTTACTACTCACGTCAGTAAACCTAAAATAAGTAACGATCATGCGTGACTCACGTGATTCATTATTACGCTCACCCCAATTCACGCAATATTCGCTTACAAATACACAATTTTAAGGAAATTTAAATTTAATTCATATATAAACAGACCGTTAATTTGAATTCTAACTGATTGCAAAACGAAAAACAAAACTAAAACTATAAATAAAACTGAACAAAAAAATTATATTGAATCACGCAAGAAAAATGGCACTCACGCAAAAATTAGGCTCGCTTTTTAATCACTCACACATAAAAGTTTTGGAATCACACTCACTCAAGCATGATTCTCGTAATTAATTAGACTTTCGCTCGAGCGTGAGTCACGCGTGATTCACATGAACCTCGAGCGTGAGTCACGCGTGATTCACATGAACCACGCAAATCACGTGACCAGCACCCATCTATACTCAACACAGCTAATGCAAACATTTGTTGAGGGATACCCTTTTTTCATATTCTTTACTTTAGAGATTGTTTTGTATTACAATTCAACAAAAGGTTCATATGTTAGTTTTGTTTTTTCCTATAATTTCTAATGATTCATCTCATTTAGGTGGCGTAGATATTGCTGATCAAATGATTGGTTCCTACAGCACAAAACGCGCAAGAAATCGATGGACTAACGTTGTATTTGCAAACATACTTGATATCCCAGCAAAACCTTAAACATGGTAACGGTTATGTAATGCATTACCATGTAATGCATAGCCAAATAAAAATTAAAAAATGTGCATTAATTTTCACCTAGTGCTTACCATAGGCATTCACTTTATTTATTTTTCATGCATTATGTAAAACTCATGCATTACTTTTAGTGACATCCCAAACAAAAAGCATCAATCCAGTATAGGGTATTGTAAGGTTGCCTTATTCTATACTGGATTAATGATTTTTGTTTGGGATAAGACTCAAAGTAGTGCATAAGGTTTACATAATGCGTGAAAAATACAAAAAAGTTATGCCTTTGGTAAGCGATAGAGAAAAAATGCATATTTTTGATTTTTTTTTTTGCTATGCATTACATGGTAATGCATTACATAACCGTGACCATTTAAAATTTTTTTGGAATACCCGCTTTGAATGTGTGCGTCCTATTTTCTGAAATCGACGTTTCATGGGCTCCAGCTATCGAAATCGCAGGAGAAAATATACTATGGACCAAATGGTCCCTTAACCTAAGATACGTAATTTTTTATTTTTCTCAGTCCTGGTTTAAGTCAGAACCTAGATTTTTTGTAAATAACATTGTTTTATAAAAAGACCCCATGAGCAAAAAAACTAAGCCAGTATATATCACCGTTCAAAAGTTACAAAGGAAACAATCCAAAAATTGGACCAAATGGGCTTAACCTAACAGCAGGGATAAATTAAATACTTAATTAATATTAAATTTGAAAACAATTAAAATGTTAATTAAAATAAAGTTAAAAATTTAATTAAATATTTAATTATATTAATTAAAAATTTAATTAATATTAAATTAAAAAAGAATTAAAATTTTAATTAAAATTAAATATACGATATTATTTTCTGTGTACCCTAATATTGTAATGTCTTCAAATTATAGCACAATGAATTGTAAATTTACACGCACGTTTAAACAAATTTTTCAATAAATGACAATTTATTTTTTTTAAACAAATTGTTTTGTTTGCCCCTGTTGACAAAAGTATAAAATAAATAAACAAATATTCTAAATCAATGCTGACCCAACGAAAACACCTATGTTTTTTTTTTTTAATTTTTTGGAAGAGACACAAACGTTTAGCATTGCTTTTTTAAAATGAAGTTCATGAGAAGAGAATATTCAGAGTATTGTTAAAGTATGTAAATACTATATTTTTGTTACTTACAGCTATAGTACGAAATTCTGCTGTTTTTTGTATCTCCTCAAAAGTATTGGAAAAACACATAGGAGTTTTTGTTGAAGCAGCGAAGATATATTTCATAAAAATTATCGTTTTTTTTTTCAATTTTTATGGAAAACATTGCCTTTTGTGGCAAATCGAACGGAAAAAGCATTGATTTATTGGTATATTTTTCTTACAAGGGAAGTATTCCAACGGCTTTAAGCCGATTTGCCTGATGCTTAAAAAAGAAAACTCTGAGGTTGTGGTGTCTCGGCTTATCGGAGATATAGGAGTTCAAAACATGGATATAGGAGTAAAAAATTGGTGAAAACATTGTGTTGGGAATTTTTGAAACATTTTTCCTTATGACACTATATGATATAACGTTGGCAAAACGTAAAAACTCGAAACAGTTAAACACCTTTTTCTCGAAAATGTGTAAATTTTGTTTGTGAAGTTTTGAAACACTGATATGGTCGATGAGCTGAGACACCCTAACCCTAAAATATCATCTTGCATATATATTTTAACTTCTATACAGATCGATGTATAACGGTTGGAGTACTTTCCTTTCTAGTAAGATATGTAAATTTTTGTTTTTTTATTGTATAACAATTTCTTGCTGTTTTTATATATTTTTTTACACAATCATGTTTTTAATACATACCACAAAATAAAATGTAGCATTCTGTGGTAACAATATTGTGACAACATTTATGTCCTTTTACCAAAAAATATTTTTGGTATAAGCTTTTGTGTAGGTATCTGGATAAAATAAAATTGTTTTATTTTTTCTTGGGATGCTAGAAAAATGTTTAATATAAATAATATTTGAATTTTAATACACATATCCCTTATTATACAAAGTGAGTGCCTTCAGTCTGCTTTGACATTGTTTTAACTATTAGGGCAAACTTGGCACTTTACCAGGGCCCCCGACCTCACGGAAGCCCTAAAAGGCACATAAATTCGCTTACACGAAAAATGGAGTTTAATTTTGTATGACCTTATATCCGTTTTATTTTTGATATGTTTTTCGTAAAAAAAGTCTCAAAATTTGACATTTTTTTGTATAGAAAAAGTATCAGACTCTGAGACACTTTTTGTATAAAAAAATTTCAGATTTTCTTCGTATAGAAAAAGGATCAGATTCTGCGACAATTTTCGAAAAAATATCTTACAATTAGATACGAGAAATGTATCATAATCTAAGACTTTTTCTATTCGAAAAAATGTCTCAAAATCTGGGAGTTTTTCCTTACGAAACATGTCTCAGAATCATAGACATTTTTCGTATAGAAAAAGTCTCAGATTTTGACAAGGGAAGTATCTCAACCCTTTTGAACCGATATACATAAAATAGACAATTCTAAGGTATGGGTGTCTAGGCTTATCGGCCATATCGGGGATTTAAAGGTTACAAAAATGGGGAAAAATTTTTTTTTTTTGATTTTTAAGCATTTTTTTTAAGAAACTATATGATGTTTCCATATGAGAAGAAAGATTTTTTTTGACTATTTAACGGGGGCATAATCTTGAAAAAATTTAGAATCGTTTTACATTTTTTTCATGAAAATGTGTAAATTTTGGGGGGTATTTATATGAGGACATAGACCTACGATGTCCATATGAACATAAAATAATTTTTATTAAATTTAATTTGACACGTATTTTTGGTCTAGTTAATGAGTTATCGAAATTTTCCGAAGGTCAACATTGTTTCAAAAGGAAACAACAAAATTTTTGTACACTGATGTGGCCGATAACCAGAGACACCCCGACCTTTTAAAATTGTCCCCTTTATATATTTTTTTTTTTAATTTTACGCAAATCGGTTCATAAGGGTTAAGATACTTCCCTTGTGAGATATTTTTTGTATAGAAAAAGTCTTAGATTCTGAGAAAGATATAGATAGATAAAGTAACCGATTCTAAGATATTTTTCGTGTAAAAAAATCCCTCAGATTCTGAGACATTTTTCGAATAGAAAAAAATTCAGATTCTGAGACATTGCTTGTATAGATAAAGTCTTAGTTTATGAAACATTTCTCGTATCTTATTATAAGACATTTTTCGTATAATATAAAGTTTAAGACTCTGAGACATTTTTCTTACTGAAAAGTCTTAGATTTTGGGACATTTTTTGCACAGAAATATTGTCAGATTTTGAAACATTGTTCGTACAGAAAGGTCTCCCATTATGAGATATTTTTGAGACAATATTTTTTATTTTTTTTTTTTTGTAAAATGTTTGTCTTCCCTTTTTTACATTCCAGCAAGGGCCCCGCCAAACCTTAACAAGGCCCTGCTTTTCTTAAACCAAAAAAAAAATATAAATTCCCTTTTTTTAAGTGTTGTTACATTCAAAAATCTTTCATCATGGCAGGTTCGTCTTACAATTCTAGTCCGAAAACCTTTTTACAAAGAACTATTTGTGGCTTATAATTTTCTTTAAAAATCATCTGAAATCTAGAAACTAAAAAGAAAACGTTTGTATTTTTATACCCTCCAATCACAGTATACGGGTATTTTGTCATTTCGTTTGTAACGCATCGAAATATCGGTCGGGCATGGATTGATTATAAGACATTATATGAATACCCGACTGTCCGTCTGTCTGTAGATTACAAGACGCAGTCAAAAATAAAAGAGCTAGCCTCCTGAAACTTGGCACGAATACGTCTTATATTCTTAGGCAGGTTAAGTTCGTAAAGGGGCAAAATCGGTCCAGGGGGAAAAAAGTCGCCCCCCCCCCTTTTTTTAGGGCCTGGATATAAAAAAAATTGTTTAAATAATGATAAAATTGTATAACTTTATTGCAAAAAGCATAACAAATACATTATTAAACATTTTTTGAGAGGGGGTATGTCCCCCACAGTCTCCACCAAAGCGCGCTCCAAAAAAAACGCAGTTGGAATTTTTTTTAACATGTTGGAGGTTATTACAGATTCGGCACAGCCGAATTTAACACTCTTATTTCTTTTTTATGGATTTGGGAGACATTTATTCTTTTGTACCTTACGTACTTAAATTTACATGGGTGAAATCAAAAAATTTTTGTGTTTTTAAGCTAAAACTGTACAAGTAAATATTGGAATTTTTTTAAAAGTTTTTGTATTAGAATCGATATGTTACATCACTTCTAATATAACTGTAAAAACGTATTTCTTATTGTTTTTTCTGTTAGTACAGATCGAGCACGGGCTCTAATTTTATTTGTTATATGGGTTCAAGTTGAAAAATGTAGAAGTAAATTTAATTTCTAAAAATTATGCACATTTCTGGTATATATTGGAGACCATAGACAAATTATACTTTTGCGCTTTCAAATAATGCAAAAATCGTCAATTTTTGCATTTTCAACCGTGAATAACTAAAAATCTGGACGTGATGAAAAAATTTGGAGAACAGATTTGGAATCAGGAGATCAGTCTACTAAAACTTATCTCCAGAATTTAAACCGGAGAATGAGTGTTGAGCGGTGTAATTTTATAATTTTAAAAGCTTTTTAACAGCAAAATTTTAAATTTTTAACTTTTTTGGAGCAATAATACTTTCAAGAAATTCTCGTGAATTTACAAAATTTTTTTTTGTAAAAAAACCTTGGAAATTGTAAAATTACAAAAATTACAAAAAAAAAATTTACAAATTACAAAAAAAAAAAAATATATTTCAATCGAAAATTTGTTGTTTAAAAACAAGGAAAACTGTTAAATTTTAGTAAAATGAGAGTACGAGAGTTTTTTTTTGTAATTTCATTGCTTTTTGAGATATAACCAGTTAAAGTTGAAAAACCAAACTGGTTTCTGGCGATGGAGTTTACAGATTACTGTTCGGAATTTTGTTAATTATGTAGAAAGGCTACCAATACAACGATATACTATTGCCTGTGTATAAGATATTACTCTTTACATAGTTTGATTGACCTTTTTAGATTTCTCTCATATGTATGTAAATATTATTACATATACACACAAAGATTACCTGTGTAGTTATTTTCATTTTGTTTCGAGTTATTTACATATTCATTTTTTATTATTTATTGTATCGTTTGAATTCTAGATATAATCTGGCTAATATATGAATGAAAATATGACATCAAAAAATAACGAGTAACAAAAAAAAAATATAATTTTTTTGTATGTTTGGTAACTGCTTTAGTATGTGCAATTGTTTTATATTTTATGTTTATTGTCATAATGTTTCAACATTAGTTGGCATTTCCTCTAAAAAAGGAAACGGAAGTGATTTAAATGTTTGCAATTTACAATTGCCTTTATCATGGCTAATATTCGCATAAAAAACTATACACAAACATACGTACGTATGTATTAACATTTTAAACTTGTCACAATTATGATTACTAACAATGCCAATGATTTATTTGTGACATATTTGTCAGAAACTTAAAACATGTGATGTATTTAAATATTTAAAACATGTGACTTAAATAAAAAAAAAAAAATTAAATACGTTTCAGCTGCGCCGACATTCTACATACCATTTACAATGTTAAAACTGTTTCAAATTGAATAAAAAAAAAATAAAGTAAAAAAGTTAACTTCGAATTGCCCGAAACCATGAACACCTTTTCGAATTTCGTAGATCGCCGGAAAGTTAAGGTTCGATTTGGCCTAAAAACTCTGTGTTTAAATTTTTAGCCAAGTCAGACAAAATTAACCCTAGCCTTCGGGGGGTCAAAGTTTTGCCCTAAAATAACAATACAAACATAAACTTTTTTTGCACAGACATCTAGGGTATACTTTCTTTCTAAAGTCTTTTGGCCTCCTAAACACGAATCTGTCAAGAGAAAAGTTGTATCAAATCGCCTTCTTGAGATATAGGCATTTTAATTACTTGTGGACAAAGCCGCCAAAACCCATAAATTTTTTAGCATTAGGAAAATGTAGCCAAATCCCAAATAAAATATTAATTTGAAAAAAATCCGGACTCGATACGATCAAGGATACCTTTAGGACATTATAAGGACGTTCAAAATGCCCTTTTTTTTGAATACATATATCTTTATATATTTTTTTCTTTTGCAAATAGTTCTGGATATACTCGTACTCACTGGATTTTGGATTTTAACCACAGATTCTCTTTATTGGACTGTCTTCTTAACATCTATGATTTGAACAGGAAGTTTCTTGAAAAATTGGGACACTAAAGGATAAGTCCGAAAAAAATGCATTTTAGGATTCCTTTTAATGTCCTGATGGTATCCCTGATAGTATCGAGTTCGGATTTCTTTGCAAAAGTTGGGCCATTTTATTGGGGATTCGAATAAAAAACAAGTAAGAAAATTATTATATAATACCCTACACCAGAGTTTCCCGGAAAATGGGTCCCAAGTTCAAACATGGACTGATTAGATCTATATTTTGTCAAATCTTCAATAAGTGTAAAAAGCACTCACTAATCAAATTTGAGTGGAATAGGCTTCTTTTTGTTGCAATAAACCGCTTCAACTTATCGGGCCAAATTTTTACAGGGGATCTAAGTTCAAAAATGGTCTAATGATAATCAGATTTGATAAGGTTATAAAAGTACGCGTTTAACATACACAAACAGAATTTTAATTAAATATTTTCTATTTTCATGAAATTTGAGAGATTTAGGTAAAAATCGGGAAATTGGTTTGTATGGGGGCTACAAGAAGAACTGGTTCGATTTCTTTAAAATTCGGAATTGTGATTTATGTGGATGAAACATGATTACGTGTCAAATTTCGAAAAGATACCTATTAAAGTGCGGCTATTAGAGTCATTTGAGCCAAAACTTAAGAGGACCTTTGTATGGGGGCTAGGTCTAAATATGGACCGATTTTTTCCAATTTCAATAGGCTTCGTCCTTAAAACTTAAGCCTATATGGACCGAGTTTTTCCAATTTCAATAGGCTTCGTCCTTGGGCCAAAAGAGGCTTTAGTTTCAAATTTCAAGTCAATTGATTAAAAATTGCGACCTGTATCGTGTTTACACCATTTACATGGACAGACAGACAGACGGACGGACGGACCTCGCTAAATCGACTCAAAAAGTAATTCTGAGTCGATCGGTATACTTAAAAGTGGGTCTATGACCAAAATTTCGTGTAGTTACAAACATCAGCACAAACTCATTATACCCTGTACCACAGTGTGGTGTAGGGTATAAAAATTGTCGGTTTTGAGTGCACAAAAAAATTAAAATAACCATATTTCGAAAAGCAGATTTTATACGAATTTTCTGATTTTGTTTATTAGTTGTTTGAAGATCGTGATCTTACTATGATGGTACAATTTTCGACTTCTTATTCCCAATGGGAGTAGAGTCGAATATGTATTAATATTTTTATTTGATCCTACATTATTTGTCATTTAAATCCCTTTGCTACTTGTTGTATAGGGTTTTTATATTTGCTTAATAATTTTGACAATGGAATCTGACATATTCCGAAACACGTGTCGTTTAAGTCTAACACAAATGACCAACATAAATAAATTGAAAACAGAAAAACAATATTGTTGAAAATTATTCTATCATAGTTTTAAATAGTAAAGGAAATAAAGACCTCGAGCTAGAATAAACCTACTCAAAATATACACTTAAAAAATTGTAACATTATCTGTTTGTAGTTTGTTTAAAAAATTTTACGTTTAGTCGTTTTTAAAGGAAAAAACTGAACATCAAGGAAAAAACTGAACATCAAGTTCAGTTTTTATTAATGACTACCTCTGTGCTTTGTTTTAAAAATAACTCACTTAAAAATAATAAGTAATAAATAAATAATAATTTGTTGGTAAAAATAACAGAACTATCATTAATTTTTAATGTTTTCGTAGGTTATTTTTTCGAATTTTTTGGTAAAAAAAATGAAAACAACGTAATTTTTTAATGTTTAATGTTATTTATTTTAGAAGATTTTGTCAACAGTAAAAAATAAATGTTGATGTTTGTTAAAACAAACGAATAATTACTGGGATGGTTTTCAATTGTTTATTCACTGGTTTTAAATGTGTTTTTCATTTGTTTTTGCCTACAAAATATTTTGAGTGTAATATTTCAAAGGTCGAAAAAATCTATTTTTACTTTAAATTAAAATTAACCAGAAATTTAAAAATATGTATTAAAATGTTCTTAAAATATAAAAATAACTATACTTTACTCGTATGTGATAATTTTACAACTTGCCTTTTTTAGCATTTTACATAGGAAATATGCAGTTTCATTATTTGACGACCATTAGTAAAATTTGATGCGCATAATATTTGTAGATTCTAACCCTCCAACTACCTTTTTTATTGACTTTTATGTATTTTTTTTTTAACAAATTATTAAAATAACGCTTCAAAACGTGACCCCTTAAATTAATATAAAATTTTTTTCACAGTGTAATACGTTAATGCAGATTGTTTTGGTTTGTTTAAAAAGTGGACTAATTCTTTATGTATTTAAATTTTTTCTTATTTCCGAATTTAATCGTTTTATTACTTCTTACAAAAACAGATGCACAGAAAGAAGGACTGACAGGTTGTAGTACATGGCTAAATCTACTAAAATAGTGATTCTAAATTAAAAAAAAATTTAAATATACCCATAAAAGAACTCATAAGTTTAGATATGTTACCAATTTGAAGACATTTCTACATGACATCTCAATTTGTTTTTCAATTCGTTAATTTTTCCCCCTTTTCCATTTTTCCTTCAGTTTCTTTATTATATATTTTCCGTTTGGGGATTTCTATTTCCTCCTGAGCATCCACAACTAAAACCTTAACTACCACCCCTTGGTCCTACTACTTTTTAAACTTATGAAATTTGCTATTTAAGTTTTAAGAATTCAAAAATTAAATTTCCACAGAATCTAACCAAAAAAAAAAAAACTAATACAATCACCATACAAAAAGGACATTCCCATTCAAAAAATGATTAAAATTTATACACTCATAAAAATTTGTTAGTATTCCTTACAAAAAAGTCTGTTACCATTACTAATAAAGTTTTCAATTTGTGCCCGATAACTTTTTCAGTTACCATTACAAACTTTGGTTTTCAAAAATTAATAATCTTAAAAAACACTAAAAAATTAGTATTACTAAATTTTTTTGTAAAAAAAATTGTAAATTGTGTATTTTAAATTTTTGGTATTTTTTTAAATATATGTAAACTGCGTATTGTGCTTGTTGTCGCCATTACTATTTCAATGCAAGTCAGATTTTGTTTGAATTTTTGATCTGAAATAGGTAAAAGAAAATATTAAATACATTTTTTTTATACAAAATATAAATTACATACCACATAAAATTAATGCTTTGAAAATTGTGTTGAATAAATTGACATGTTGAATAAATTGGTGTTCTAGAATAAAAAATACATTATATTGATATTATTTAAATGGAATACATAAATATACAGTTGTTACCTGCTTTCATCATTTTCTATTTTGTTTTATTTATTGTCCTAAAATGTATTTTGTGTTGTAATATTTTGTTGTTTGTACATTTTTTTATTTCTTCCGCTCCGCGACGTTGGCAATTCAAATGCTATTTTTCAACTGAATAATAAAACGAAAGGCATGAAGAAAAGTACACAAAATTACCAATACTATTTTGAGTATTAAGAAATCAACCCTTTATCACTGTTGCCAAGTTGGAGGTTTTCCCGCTAAATCTAGCGCTTTTTGTTTGGATTTAGCGGGGAAAAATTGCTTTTAGCGGGAACGGTGCTTTAGCGGGAAAATCCAGCGCTTTTTATTTGGATTTAGTGGGACAAATTTAGAGGTTTTTTCCATTTTTTTCAATCGAAAACGCCAAGTTTGTCGAATTTTAGCGCTTTTTTTGTAATTTAGCGGGAGAATTTTGTATTTTCCCGCTAAATTTTTTTCGGCGGTTTCTTGCGCGTTTTTAATGAAAAGTAAATATTTGTAAAAAAAAAAATTTGGAGGTTTTTTTTTTAATTTTTCTTTTTTGTCAATCAAAAATGCCAAGTTTTTCGGTTTTCAGCGCTTTTTTTTGTAATTTAGCGGGAAAACTTTTAATTTTCCCCGCTAAATTAATTTTTGGCGGTTTCTAGCGCTTTTTCGTGAAATTTAGAGGTTTTTGGTTAAAAATAGTTTGGTTAAAAATAGTTGGTTCGCAGATAGCGTAAAACAAAAAAAGAACCGCAAGTGGAGAAGAAAGAAAAAAGAATTGGAAAAGGTCGGTGTTTTTTTGCATTTTTCATATCTTCTCTTTACTGCATTTTGTTCCCTTTTTTATATATTTTTTTATTTGAAAGAAAACAAAGTAGTTACAATGAAGCAGACAAATAAGTGTAATTCAATATTGGAAATAATAAACATATTCATACTCATCAAAGCGGAGTTTTACCATTAAAATAAAAAAATAACTAACTGTATATTTTTTTTAAATGCCCTTTTTAATTTCCAAATATTTTAATAACATTTTCTTTTTGTATTTCATTAGTGCATTACTTTTCTAGAAAAGAAAACCGAAAAGTAAATCCGAAATTTTTAAAAAATCAACTGAAAAAATTATTAAAAAATCAGTAAAAAATTAATAGTTTGTAACGCGAGTTTACTAAAACGAATTACAAAAAAATATTTTTTTAGTACAATTTAGTAAAAAAGTTGTAAAGTTGGGATACAAACAATTTTACAAACTTTTTTACTAACGTATTTTTTTGAGTGTAGCATTTTATGTGTGGTATGAAAACATGTACTGTTTTGTACTCGTACTTGTATACCGTTTTTGTTGACAATGGTTTTATTATACAAAAAGAAAAAAAAAATTAAAATATATAAACCAAAAAAATTATATTTTTATTCAAATGAAAACCCCAGCATGGAAGAAAACATTTTTTTAAATAAAACCAAAAAAAAATCATAATACAAAAAAATTTAAAAAATAAAAATTTACAATAAAGCTTTAAAATGCAAAATAAAATATGCTATGTAGTTTAGAAATAAAAAAATGAAATAAAGAACCAAAACAAAAAGAGTAAAGGTTAAACGTCTGCAAATGGCAGTAGAGAGTAGGAGCATTTAAACAGGTATATTGCAATTTCAAAGGACATTTTTAAACATGGATACAGGACTATGGGATGTGGGTATGAATTCTTGGTAAATGACTGACACATTAATACAAAAGCAGCAAAGTTAAAAGTGATAATTTGCAAAAAAAAAAAAATAACTAACCGTACACTTCATCATAACTAGCGAAGCCGTAATTTAATCTTAAGAAATATTAAAGAATCAGAGAAACTTGTATGGGAACAAATGTCTGTTAATTCCAGGGGGAGAATGGGATTTCTCCCCCCCCCCCCACCAAAACGAATTTAAAACAAAAAAAAAAAAAGAGGAAAGACAAGAAAAAATAATACACGGGAAACGAAAGGAAAAAGAACTGGAAAGGAACGAAGATAGGAACAAAATTACCAGGATGAACAGAACGTATATGTGCGCTGATGATTTACGTCAGCTTACATAGTCACTGTCCTAGGGATTTTTTTTACATCGTATTTCAGAATTAAAAAAAATGTATATGAAAAACTTTAGTGGCAATAGAGTCGTGGATATTTTCTAACCGAATAATTCTACACGGTTTTGGCGTCGACATGTCGAATACATTTTCTTAAGTATTTTGGCCTCCTAACCGCCAATCTGCCATCAGAAAAGTAGTATCAAATCACCTTCTTGATATGTAGGCATTTTAATTTTTTTGTGGACCAAGCCCTCAAAACCGACAAATTTTTTAAAATTGGAAACTTGTATGTTAAAGATATTCATATTCATATTTCGAATTTCCAATAAGATTACCCAAATTTTGCTATAAATCCGTACCCGATACGATCAAGGATACCAACAGGACATTATAGGAAAGTTTAAAATGTCCTGTTTTTTTGTTAAATCCATATAAGTATTCGAATTTCGTTCAAAGCAAATTTGTAAAGTGCAAAAGTGCAAACATTTTTCACAAGGCCAAAACAGCCTGAAGGAGCTTTCCAATGCTTTTGCGATGTACAAGAGAGTTCTTAACTATTGCCTTGGCTACAATTTTTGTCTTAGTATTGGATCAAAAATCTCAATGGTTTGGCTGTGTTAGGCCAAAATATCCAAAAAAACGTGACAAAAAGTGGTGAATTTTCTACATTTCCATGAAAACGAAGTTTTTTGTAATATCCCAGGAAAATTTTTCAGAACCGATTCCGACAACACTTGTTCTAGAACAGGTTCTTCGGTAATCAAACACTATTACACTTTAATTATTCAAAACAAGTTAAGTGTTATTGTGAAGCTTGTTCTATGCAATCTAAATTTCATAACATTTTGGTTCTCAGGAATTAAAAAAAAATATGTGTCAAAAAAATTAAAAAATAAATATCTTTTTTTTTTTGTGTTCACCAAGAAAAAACACGAAATTCTATGAAAATATCAGGATATAATCGCGAAAATTGTTGATACGAAGGTAAGTAAATTACATTTTGATTGTCTGGGTCGGGACAATTACTAATAAAATAATGTTTTTCATTTTTGTTTGCAGAAAATTCATGTTCTGATGTATCTTTATTGCAAGGCCCAAAATGCAATTTTGGAGGCGAAAAAGGATGTATGTGTGTTAAAAAAAATTAATATACGATGTCATATAGGATTATCTTTATCTTTTTTTAATAAATTAATGCAATTCAAAATATTTCTTTAATTCTCATTTCTGTTCTAAATTTTACTTCTAGAACCGGTTCCGAAGAACAAAAATGTGTTCCAATTTTGCTTACAAACACCTGTTGCTTTTGGGACAATCCCTTTGTAAAAAGAATCGGTGTTGCACAAGAATTAGAACAGGTTCTAGGGAAGTATAAGTTGTTCCACAATCGGTTCTTTGCAACCGAAAATTTTGCTGGGATATTGAGAGGAATTGTAGCCCGAGACAATAGCTACAACTTTACGTTTGAAAATAAGTCAAAATTTCAAATAGTTTACGAAATATGACCCCAAGAAAATTTGCAAATTTTCCAAAAAAATAAAGTCTGAGAAAAAACTGCAAGTCAAAAATTGGAAGCTCGATTTTCACCGTAGAAATATGGTCGAGTGGACTTTTTTGCTCAGTACAATCCCAAGAATCAGAAACACGAAGCGCCCATTAAGATTTTTTTCCTTCCATACTAATTGCCCCACCCTAACGATTACCCTTAGTAATACTAAATGCATTTTTGTTGCTGAGAATATTTCTATTTGCGAGTGTAACGCCATGGGGTATTGCCATTTGGTGTTGCCATTTTTCTAACCTAACATTTGTGTCTAAAATATAGACCATGTCTGGCAATGTTTGCAAAAATAAGTACTTAGATCAGAATTGATGAAGGAGAGGAAGAAGAATAATGATTACTAAAAATAAAAGTTTGTTTACACATAATTACAATAAAAAGTCTTCTGTTAGAAAAAACAACAGCAACAACCACACTCGAATTGAAGAAATCAGATTTAGTTGATACTTGCTTAACAACCTACTTGGCGCACAGTGATTCGTTTCATTGGCAAAAATCAAAAAAAAAAGTATGTCTTCAATGTTGATGATTTTATGTATTTTTACAGTTTAATAGTAAACTAAAAGAAATATGTACTTTTCTTATTTTTAAGAAGTCATATGTTGCCACAAGAGGGCGCTAAAGTATGGAAATTCAACGCTTTTGTGTTAAAAGCTAAAAATTGATTTTTATAGGTTTACTAAAATAATTATGAAAAATCGAATTTTAAAGAAATCAACGAACTTTTTTTTGCAAAAGTTACTTTAATATATTAGCTAAATGTTGTATTTGCATTTTTTTAGAATTAATCTTAAAATACATTTTTGTATTGCTCTGAATTCTATATTTTTTTTACCGAATTCCCAAAAATTTACAAATTTTGATGGAATGCATAAAAAAGTTCGTGAGTCAAAAAATTATTTTTTTCGCTTTTTCGATAGCTCGGACTATGGTTTATAAGGCAAAATAATGAAAATAACTAAGTTTTTGTCTGAAGTTGGAAAAAAGTTAGGTTTTTTTGTGTCTTTATTTAATTTTTTTCAAAAGCTATATTATTAATGGAAAAAATATTAGAAAAAAAATCCAATATTAAGTATTTTTTCTTTACACATTGATATATTATATAGTATTCTGTAAGAATATAATAAAAAATCAGAAAAAAATTATGCAGTACGTGGGCCGTTTTGCTTTAAAAGTTATCTATGACTTTTACTAAAATCCCCAAAATCACTCAATTTTAATGGCCTTCATAAAAAAAGTTCGTGAATAAATTTTTTTTGTTTTTTATTTTTTTTGTAGCTTTAACCATTTTTGTAGTTTTAACCCTGCTGTTAGGTTAAGCCCATTTGGTCCAATTTTTGGATTGTTTCCTTTGTAACTTTTGAACGGTGATATATACTGGCTTAGTTTTTTTGCTCATGGGGTATTTTTATAAAACAATGTTACTTTCAAAAAATCTAGGTTCTGACTTAAACCAGGACTGAGAAAAATAAAAAGTTACGTTTCATAGGTTAAGGGACCATTTGGTCCATAGTATATTTTCTCCTGGATTTCGATAGCTGGAGCCCATGAAACGTCGATTTTAGAAAATAGAATGCACGCATTCAAAGCGGGTATTGTGGCAAAACTTTTAAAATGGTGACGGCCATGTAATGCATTACCATGTAATGCATAACAAAAAAAAAACAAAAATATGCATTTTTTCCCTATCGCTTACCATAGGCATAACTTTTTTGTATTTTTCACGCATTATGTAAACCTCATGCGCTACTTTGAGTCTTATCCCAAACAAAAATCATTAATCCAGTATAGAATAAGGCAACCTTTCAATACCCTATACTTGATTGAATCTTTTTGTTTGGGATGTCACTCAAAGTAATGCATGAGTTTTACATAATGCATGAAAAATAAATATAGTGAATGCCTATGGTAAGCGGTTGGCGAAAATTAATGCACATTTTAAAATTTTTATTTGGCTATGCATTATATGGTAATGGATAACATAGCCGTTACCATGTTTAAGATTTTGCTGGGATATCAAGTATGTTTGCAAATACAACGGTAGGGCCATCGATTCCTTGCGCGTTTTGTGCTGTAGGAACGAACCAACCATTTGATCAGCAAAATCCACGCCACCTAAATGAGATGAATCATTAGAAATTATAGGAAAAAACAAAACTGACATATGCACCATTTGTTGAATTGTAATACAAAACAATCTCTAAAGTAAAGAATATGAAAAAAAGGGAATCCCTCAACAAATGTTTACATTAGCTGTGTTGAGTAGAGATGGGTGCTAATCACGTGATTTGCGTGGTTCACGTGAATCACGCGTGACTCACGGCCGAGCGAAAGTCTAGTTAATAACCAGAATCATGCTTGAGTGAGTGCGATTCCAAAACTTTTATGTGTGAGTGATTAGAAAGCGAGCCTAATTTTTGCGTGAGTGCCATTTTTCTTGCGTGATTCAATATATTTGTTTGTATTGTTGTCAGTTTTATTTATAGTTTTATTTTTATTTTTTGTTTAGCAATCAGTTAAAATTCAAATTAGTGTTCTGCTAATATATGAATAGCATTTTTTTAATTTCCTTAAAATTGTGTATTTGTAAGTGAATATTGCGTGAATTGGGGTAAGCGTAATTATGAATCAACTGAGTCACGCGTGAGCGTAAATTATTTAAGTTTTACTGACGTGAGTAGTAAGTGAGCATGAGTAAAGAAAAAATCGAGTGAGTGATTTATGAGCGATTATAATATTTCTTGCGTGAGCGTGACCCAAAATTCACTCACGAACCCATCCCTAACGTTGAGTCAAGCTTAAAATAATTGTATTTAGGTAAAAATGATCCAAAATATTTACATATATAATATTAAATTGTTATTTTGTTTGAATATTGAAGTATGGACCAAATGGTCCACAAACCTAACATTCGTAAGTTTTTTCTAACCTAACAGCAGGGTTAATCGCTCCGATTTTTTCAAAAACTCGTTTTTTTTCTTGATTAGATAATTTAATTCTTGTGTACCAAATTTCAGAAATCTGCGACCAATATTCTATTTTTGCCCACTCGATATATGGAAACGAATCACTGTGTGGCGTATCGGTCTAGACTCTAGAGTGATTGTACGTTACAAGCAGTTAATAGCAAAGTATTACAGATGATGATGAGTTCAATCCTTGTCGGCTGCGATCTGTTAATAATTTTCACATATAGAGTTTTGTTGACTATTTACTAAATAAATTTGACATTAAAAGTTTTTCTGAAGATTATTATAATTGGATGATATGAAACTAGTAAGAAACAAACCAGGATGTCTTAAATTTTTAGAAAAATTAAAAAATTTTTCTTTCACACTTTTCTCAATTCAAAAACCATATAAAACAGTTTTTATTTCGATCGTGATCTTACTACGAAGTTACAATTTTCGTCTTCGAATTCCCAAAGGGAGTAGAGTCAAAAATGTATTAATATCTCAGTTTGACCCAGATGCCAAAAAATAATCAAACCTGACATACTGCTGACTCTCCCATTCTAAAATCTGACAAATTCCGAAACACTTGTTGATTATGTTTTGCAAAAATAACCAACATAAATAAACTTAAAACAGAAAAATAACACTGTGCTACAGTGAAAAAATACTTCTGATGTGACATAGTATATGTTGTTGGTCTTGTCGAGTAGATCACAAAAATGTCCATTAAACTTGCCAGACACCCTCAAATTTTAGAGTTATTGTCAAAAAACTTTTTTTGGGACTTTTCTCACTAAACCTTGAGTAATTCAGAAAATTTTCAACCGATTTTAAATTTTTTAACTGTTTTTAATAGAAGAGGGATTTTTTTCAATAAAATCTAATTTTTTTGTTATTTTTTGAAAAATTTTCGAGTTTATCAATTTTTTTCTGCTATAGTTCGTTTAACAACCTTTATATTTATAAACGTATTTTTAAAGAAAATTTAATTCTGAATTCGATAAGCGTTATCCTGAAGAAACCGGATAACAATTGGCAGAGTTGTGATAATTTTTCTAAAAAAGAAAATTAAGATTTTGCAGGAAATCGCCGTTCAGATATCCCAGGCAAAAAAAAATAATTTATCATAAGAGGTCATGTACAATATTTTTAAAGGCTTTTTTGCGCGCTGAATCCGAATCTGGCCTTTAAATTTCTCTATCTCGTCAGGTTTTTGAGATATTTAACATAAATTGATATATCAAAAACTTAATAAGATAGCGCAATTTCAAGGTCAAATTCGAATTCAGGAGGTCAAAAACCTTTAAAATAATGATACGCGACCTCTTAGTATATTCGTGTATTTTTTTATTTTTTTGCATGGGTTATCCGAACGGCAATTTCAAGCAAAATCTTATTTTTCTTTTTTAGAAAAATTATCACAACTCTGTCAATTGTTACCTGATTTTTTCGGCATAAAGCTCATCGTATTCACAATTAAATTTTCTTTAAGAATACGTTTATAAATATAAATCTTGTTGAACGAACTATAGGAGAAAAAAATCGATAAACTCAAAAATTTTTCAAAAAATAACAAAAAATTAGATATTGTTGAAAAAATCAATACTTATCTTTTTTATATGTATAGACTAATTCACACATATAAAAAGCCCTATCCTTCTTCTATCCAAAACAGTTGAAAAATTGAAAATTGGTTGAAAAATGTTTAAGTTACACGTGGTTTTGTGAGAAAAGTCCCAAAAAATCGTTTTTTGACAATAACTTTAAAATTTGAGGGTGTCTGGCAAGTTTGATGGGCATTTTTGTGATCTTTTCGACGAGACCTACAACCTTAACTACCTCATATTAAAAGTATATTCGATTTTGTGTTTTTTGTAGCACAGTGTAATTTTATTGAAAATTATTCTATTAGAATATCATAGTTTTAAATAGTAAAGGAAATTAAGACCTCGAGCTAGAATAAACCTACTCTAAATATGTTTTTTTTTTTTTTAAGTAGTTACACTCAGGCAATGCTGCCTATCAATTACTAATGTAACCGTGATGCTTCTTTCGGAAAGGGGGTAGAAGAGAGATGAAAGATTTGAAATATAGAAGGGCTTCAGTATGCCAACTAGAGATGGGCGCGTGAGTGAATTTTGACTCACGCACGCTCACGCTCACGAAATAAAAATATTACTCACGCACGATCACGCACGAAATTATTTTTTGTGGTCACGTTCACGCACGCTCACGTGAGTAACTAAAATTTTTCTCACGCTCACGAAATAATCACGCTCACGAAGACTCACGAAATTAAAATTAGCAAATTTTTATTTTACGTCTTTCGATTTCTTGCACAAAAAGTATTGAATTTCCTTAAAACAATAATAAAAATCTCAATTTTTAATTAATTACCATCCAAATTCAATATAGCGACGATTTTTTTACTCGTTTTCTGTTTCAAACAGCACAAAACATCACGCAAACTCACGAAACAAAAATTACTCACGCACGCTCACGCACGAAACTATTTTTAATAATCACGCGCACTCACGATCACGTGAGTAAAAATACAATTCACTCACGATCACGCGTGATTCACGCGTGAATCACGTGAATCACGAAAAGTTCGTGTCACGCGCGCATCTCTAATGCCAACACTCTAATTGCGCGTGTTGATAATTTTGAGTACAGTTGTTGCATCGCCATCTGTTATTGATCTGGCGAATTATTTTTGAAGCTGTGTTTATAGCCATTATTTTATAATTTTACTTCGTTGACGTTTTAGCGCTATTTATCAACGAAGGAGGGTGCTGCGATATAACTATCTGAAAAAAATATTGTTCCGCCTGAGCTGAGAATCGAACCCAGGCTTGTTGGCTAGTAGTCCAACCACTAAACCACAGCACCCAAAAAATATAAAAATTAAAAACAAAATTTTAAATTTTCGTCAAGAATTTTGTTTTTTTACCAACATTTTTTTAAGTGTAGAGTAATTAATAATTGTAATTTTTGATAACACAACAACAAATAGTTTTAATCAAATACCTTCCTTCCCCCATTTACATTAACATATCAAATTAATGTAGATATGTATTTAATTTTCAAACGAATAAATGTATACAAAACATTAGAAATCAATGATTTTTTTTGTTGTAAATTTATAATTTAAACTAATTAATTAAATTACCTAAAGCCAAGTTGTGTTCACAAATCTCTAATATTGTCTGCTTATAACTTAAGGTCATTGTAATTCCTAATTTGATTTTTAGCAGGTTTTTTTTTTGGTCTGTCTTATAACTTTAATAAGATTTATGGAAGCTTTAATCTGATTAAAAATTTTGTTGTTTTGTAAATTGAATATTGTGGAATTTTTTTAAGTTTTTTTTTTTTTGTAAATTTTTTTAATTTGACTTATAGTTTTATAGATAATGAACTTAAAAATAATCTAGTAAAACCAGTTTATTAACCAGACTTTTAGACGCTTTAATTTTAAAAGGTTTTAAATTAAAAACATAAACTAAACTCATCAAATTTGTTGCGATCCAACAATAGATTTCAATTTCATTTGTATCATTTTGAGTCATTATAATTTTTTAACGTTCAAACACCACATCTTTTGTTATGCTAAATTCAATTAAGAGTTATTTTAAAAAGACAATAGATTATCAAAAAAAAACTACTATATAAATTTAGTATTTTTTTTTTTACAATTTATGAATGATAATCTTTTACAAATTAATAATCAAAATGTGTGAAAAAAGTAATAATTTTATGTTTGCATAATTATTTTCTAATTTTATAGTATTGTTTTTCTTTTTTTTGGAACAAATAACACCGCTCTACAAATCTGGTTTTTGTTGCCGCATTTTGGATGAAATCAAAAAAAAAATATCGCTCAAATGCAATTCCAAACTGCTCGGAAGAACTTCCAATATATATGATAAATTTCAGTAATCTCCGTATAGTATTTTGACCGTGATCACCATTTTCGCAGACAGACAGGCGGACATCGCTAGAATGTCTTAGAATCTATCACTGATCAATAATATATACTTTATCGGGTCCCAGACCGATATTTCGATGAGTTACAAACGGAATGACAAATTTATAAATACTCTATATCACTAAGTGGAGGGTATAAAAATAGCCACCATGTATTTTATTTTTTACCCTCCACTCTAGTGATAGAGGGAATATATAAGTTTGTCATTCCGTTTGTAACTTATCGAAATATCGGTCCCTGACCCCATAAAGCATATATATTCATGATACCCGATCGATTTTAAGACATTCTAGCGATGTCAGTCTGTGGAAATGGTGATCAAGGCCAAAACATTACACGGATATGACTGAAACTTAACATATTTATTGGAAGTTCTCCCGAGAAGTTTGGTGTTGCATTTGAGCGATATCGGTTTAGCGGTTCAAAAGTTATGAATGAAAATGTATGGACACCTCAAAAATTTTAGTACATTTAACATAACCTAAAAATACAAAATGCTTTAATTCGGCTGCTGGTTGACTTATGTGAACATTATTAAACACTAGGATGGCTCGTTTTTGGGCTTTTCTCTTTAATCAAATTCTAATACCCGCCAAAAGTGTCGATCTAAACTTCAAATTTCCTGCGGTGGTCATTTTTGACCCCCAGCCAATGTATGTTAAAGACGTCCTAGATCGGTAAGATTTCATGACAGACTAGACTTGCCACCTTTTGAAATTTCCAAAACGGGACACCACTAAAAAACATAAAAAAAATTAAAAAAAAAAATCGACGTCTCAAAAATTCTATAACGTCTCAAAAGGACTTAGATTCAGGACATCAACCTTTTTTTATCATATGTTACACTTTAACACAAGTTGCACCGTTTTTGTGTAGCATCCAATAACATGAAAATCTTATTATCTCAGAAACCCCACTAACGATTTTTTTCAAATTGGGCTTAAAATGTTTGTACGGGTGCCAACTAACATAATCTGCAATAAAATTTCATATGCAGTGAACTTTTAATTAAACTTGTTCAACCACACCGTGATCTGGTTGAAATTTGCAATACCTTTTCGTTCTATTTTCATCCTTTTCCTGTGTTGCTGCCGATTCATTTATATCTGCAGCTCTTTTTCTGTTCATTTTCCTATGAAAAATTTAATAGTTTAACATTTGTGCAAATTATTGGAAAGAATATTTACTAAAATAATAAAAACAAGTGAGAGTGTTACATTCGGCTGTGCCGAATCTTTTATACCCTCCAAAATGTAAAAAACAATATAAAATCCAGGGGCGTCTTTTTTTTTTTTTTGGGGGGGGGGACTTAGTGGGAGACGTTCGAGGGCACCTTCCCCTTGCGATTTTGAACTTCTTCTGAGATCAAAATGTTGCATTTGCTTAGCAAAAGTACAAAAAACCCTGCAAAAAATGCGGGTTTTCTTAGGTTGGTTTAGTTCTCCAAGGGGGAACTTTTTTCACCTTGGTCCGATTTTGCCCATTTCCGAACTTAACCTGCCTAGGAACATAAGACATATTCGTGCCAAACTTCGGAAGTCTAGCTCTTTTATTTTGGACTGTATCGTGTCCTCTACAGACGGACAGACGGACGGACGGACGGACGGACATCGCTAGAATGTCTTAGAATCGATCACTGATCAATAAAATACATACTTTATGGGGTCCTAGACCAATATTTCAATGCGTTACACACGGAATGACAAAGTGAGTATACCCCCATACTGTGGTTGGAGGGTATAAAAAATACCTATAGATAGGCTGACCAGTTTTTTCTGAACTCAAATCAGTACGCCCAAATAATTATGTATTTTTTTTAGAAATAACTCTCTGAAAACTCTTTTCTATGCGAAAACACTGATGATTTTTTTCAACACTCCAAAAGTTTCGGTTAAACTAACAAACTTGGGGTCAATTAGCATTTCAGTAAAACAACTGTTAAAAACAACTGCCATAAATAGTGTCGTCATATTGCGAAAATTTACTTGACTTCCAACAACTTAAGTTGAATGTTTTGATCGTTTCAGTGCAGAGAATACAACCAAAACCCACAGGTTTTGTGAATAAGAAAGTCCCTCAGATTCTGGAGACTTCCTCCCTTAAGTTTTGATAACTCTTTATTTTAGAAATAGCATATGTTTTTTTTAATAGTCCTGATGTTTTTAGCGCTTTGTTCAATAAATTAGGATGACATTACCAACATCGAACAAAAAGTATAAAACCTTCATCATCCTGTGAACTTTTCGTTATAGAAAACCTCAAAGATTCTGTGCGCCTTTTTATTTATGAAAATCAAAACAACCTCATGTTCAGATATTGTTTTTACGTTAAAGAACCTCTTGATTCACGAACTCTAAGGTCCTTGGAATTAATTCATTATAAATTGTGTTACTGTCAGAACCCAAGTTTTTGTATAGAATTTTTGAATAAAATTATTTTTTATGTTCAAATGGTCAAAAATCAGAACAATCAGTACATATTTCAAAAAATCAGTACAAATCAGTACAACGCCTTTTGATCAGTACACGGGATCAAAAATCAGTACATGTACTGATCAAATCAGTACGAATGGTCAGCCTACCTATAGAGGACTTTAATTTACTCTCTATACCTCTACAAAAAATCATGCTCTGTTAAAATTTTAATTCATTTGAAAGTTGACAAATGAAATAAAAAATATATTTAAAAAAATGCCAGTGTTGCTAATAAAAATAAGTACTAAGTTTACGATTTATTTTTTGTGACAATGAAAAAATTAATTTTTTTCTCAAAACGGGACAAATGGCGTCCCGTTCAGGGTATCGTCGGGACACGGGACACTCCACTCTAAAACTGGTCTGTCCCGACGAAAACTGGACGGTTGGCAAGTCTATGACAGACTGAAAGTTATCTAATAGAATGCCAGTACACCAAAAAACAGTTAATTTGCACAAAAATGAAATTTATAAGATTTTATTAATCCAAATTATTGATAAAACCAACATTTCATTGAAATCCGCTAACTTCCCCCCGCGATTCCCAAAAAGTGGCTCGACGGATATCCGCCATATTTCACATTTTTCTTCTCCAAGGTGTTCTTAATAAATTCAGAAAGAAAAAATAGTATATTTAAAATTTTTTTTTAATAAAATTTTAAAATTTTGAAAAAAGGTGTTTTGAGAACGCCCCCAAAATCATGCTATTTTTTTGGTATCAAGTTTGAACGGGTTAATGATACCGTAAAATCTTTAAATTTCATATTTAAGTATTTACGATCAAATATTATACAAAAAACATGTTTTCATTATTTTAATAAAAAAACTTAAATTTTTTTTTTTTTTAAAGTCCTTTTTTGCAAAAACCCCAATTTTGAGGCTCAAAGTGGAGACAGAAGATAAACTCCGATCGGAGTGATATTTTTGCACGTGAGTTACCCTTAGGGGACCGACACTTTTGGCTGGTATTAGAATTTGATCAGAGAGAAAAGCCCAAAAACGAGCCACCCTATTAAACACTAAATGGTATTTAAACAAGTACAAACATATTTTTTGACAAAAAAGAAAAAAATCGCGGATTTTTTTTTAACTAATTTTTTTCTCGCGGAAATTTAATTATTTTTTTTTTTAAGTAATTTCCTTTTATATAAAGTTTTTGCAATAATCTTTTAGAAATTGTGGAGGGTATCACTACATTCGGCAAGGCCGAACTTAACTTTTTTACTTGTTGTATTTGTCAAAGATTTTCATGTTTTCTTCAACTCTCCGATTATTTTCTTGTTTTCTGTCAAGGGTGAACCCGCTAATGTTTTGAAGAATTATCAATTATTTAAAAAAGAATAAAGAATATCTTTTAAAAAAGTTTGTTGTTATCGACCTTTTTATTAATATAATTAATGGTAAATAATCAAGCTCGAGGTCTTCCTTTTATATGAAAACCTTCTTTATTCCATTCCTCCAATATGTCGTTATTAGGATGTTGAGGATGTTATTTAATTAATATCGAAATATTGGAGGAATGAAATAAAGAAGTTATGATTGTTCAAGTTGAAAATATGCTGAAGAAAAAATTTATTTCCAAAAATTATAGATATTTCTGGTGTTCCCATACCGGTTTCAGTAGGATTTTAAATGTCGGTTTGTCTTGTTAATGGAAATGTTTTTTTATGTACACAGAAAAAAAAAATTCATACTTGGAATTAATTAATTTATAAATAGTATGAATCGTACATGACTTTTTTTTCCCAAACTTTGTTTATACTATTTAGAATTAAGTCATACATAGTATGAACAAGTTCCTGTTGGATATTGTTTTTGATTTTTTAGATTTTTCTCATTTTTTTTGCAATAAATGTACATTTATTTAAATGCATTACAACAATTCGTAAATATTTGAATGAATATCGGCGGTTTTATTATTATTTTTCTAAATACACAGATGTATATACAATAGGGTGGGGCGATTAGTAAGGAAGGAAAAAAAAATTAATGGGCGCATCGCGTTTCTGATTCTTGGGATTGTACTGAGCAAAAAAGTCAACTAGACCATACGTCTACGGTGAAAACCGAGCCTCCCGATTTTGACTTGAAGTTTTTTCTCAGACTTTATTTTTTTTTGAAAAATTTGCTAATTTTCTTGGGCTCATATTTCGTAAACTATTTGAAATTTTTACTTATTTTCAAAAGTAAAGTTGTAGCTATTGTCTCGGGCTACAATTTCTCTGAACATATTACTTAGAAAAAACTTCGGTTTCATGGTCAAAAAGTCGAAAATGTAGAAAATTCACCACTTTTTGTAATTTTTTTTTGATATTTTGGCCTATAACAGCCAAACCCTTGAGATTTTCGATCCAATACTTGGACAAAAATTGTAGCTAAGACAATAGTTAAGAACTCTCTAGAACATCGCAAAAGCATTGGAAGGCTCCTTCAGGCAGTTTTGGCCTTGTGAAAGTGCAAATTTTTTGTGAAAATATTGATAAATTACCATTTTCATTGTTCATAGCGAAAAATAAAAGGTAAACAAAACATCCAGCTTTCCCAGATACCATATAAACAACTAACCCCACCTATAAACGCCAAAAGGAACGGTCCCATAATTAGTCTTTACTTATTATAGTTTTTGAATGTAAGTTTTAGAAATAATTGTTTCGTGTATAAACTGCGCAGTGCTACTAAAAAATTTAAGATATAAAAAATATGGATAATCCAGTGGATTCTGATAATACAGAGAATGTGGAGATGGAGATGCAACCAGAATCATCAGCGTCATCATCAAATCTAGAACATAAGCCTTCGCATACGATATAGTCTTGTAATTTTTTTATTTAAATAATCTAAACATTTTTCAGGTTATCGAAAATTTTCAACTTATTCCACTTGAACACATTCCTCCAATGAGTACAGATGCTGAAAATCAACTTTCTACGGACGTTAAATATCTATACCAAATTGCCCAAGCCGTTTTAAATGGTAGCTGCTCAATTAATCTTGCAAACATCAAACCTCGAACAGTAGGACATTCGATGTGGATAACAAAAGCTAGTAGATTGCTCCGTGTGTATATTGCGACAGAAAATCCATCACAAAATTTACAAATTTTGGCAAGGTACATCATGAAAGTGTATGTTCCCATGTATTTCAATGTCAAATACTACAATTCGGCTGTATACGGTAGTGCTCTGCTTGGAAAATTCATCCAGTGGACGCAATATTTACCGGACAACTTACGTAACATCATAAATCCCGTAATACAGAATAATTCCTATTTCGCACACAGTGAAAATGTTTTGTTGAGCATGTTATACAATGATTGTAAAGAAATTCGTACATTGGCATTCAAAAAATATTGTATATTCGCGACAACGTATGCGATTTAACTGAGCTTCGCTAAGCGCTCAATCGACAAAAACCGTGAAGGTATAATGGCATCTGTATCTGAAGGCCGAAATAAAGCGCCTCGTATGGAATCTCGAAAAGATTTGGAAGGCAATCTTTGAATGAAAAATACACTAAATTGGAATTCTTCTTGATTCATACCTTGTCTCTACCAATACAATTACTTTGTACTTTAAATGAATTTTCAAAATAAATATTGAACAAAACAAAGAAAAAACATTATATTTTTGGATAAAAAAAGTGGAAAAAACAAGAAATAGAACATTTTTATGATTTTGCGCTATGAACAACTGAAAATGGTAATTTATCAATATTTTCACAAAAAATTTGCACTTTCACAAGGCCAAAACTGCCTTAAGGAGCATTCTAATGCTTTTGCGATGTACTAGAGAGTTCTTAACTATTGTCTTGGCTACAATTTTTGTCTTAGTAATGGATCGAAAATCTTAATAGTTTGGCTGTTATAGGCCAAAATATCAAAAAAAATATTACAAAAAGTTGTGAATTTTCTACATTTTCGACTTTTTGACCATGAAAACGAAGTTTTTTCTAAGTAATATGTTCAGAGCAATTGTAGCCCAAGACAATAGCTACAACTTTACTTTTGAAAATAAGTAAAAAATTCAAATAGTTTACGAAATATGAGCCCAAGAATATTTGCAAATTTTCCAAAAAAATAAAGTCTGAGAAAAAACTTCAAGTCAAAATCGGGAGGCTCGTTTTTCACCGTAGACGTATGGTCTAGTTGACTTTTTTGCTCAGTACAATCACAAGAATCAGAAACGCGAAGCGCCCATTAAGATGTTCAAATCGCCCCACCCTAATATACAATGTAAATAAATAAAAGATTTAAACAGGAAAGTGTTGCTAAATTTTTGCTAAATTTCTAATGTCATTTATTGTTGTATAATTGTAAAAGACCCATCTATTTTGTCCGTGGAAAATGTTGACTTCTTGGATGATAATATTCCCGATATCAAATCACATTTGTTTAAGACAACCGCCAGAGTTTCTGGAAAAAATTGCAAGGAAATGTATGAAAGATATGCCGATATTTAAAATATAATAGCAAACTTATTTTACATACCTTTTGTTTGCCAAAAAACTGCAGTTTTTATATATCGTTAAACTATATTCAATTTGAGCTATCTAAAAAAACATTACTTTTCAGGAGAGCAAAAAAACCGTCGCATTCGCGTATTTTTAAACTTTTTGTCGGCCGATCTTTTACAATATTAATTAATAATTACTACTAAATTTTATACGTGCTTTGTTTGTAAAAATTCGTATTATTCGCTGAGTTACAGCAGATAGCTCAACCTTTTTTATTTGAAATTAATCAACCTAAGCAGATAGCTCATTATATATAGATTTTAAAGCTTTATAACTCTTTAACGAATTATGATAAAAATGTGAATTTGGTACCATATTTCTCAGTTTTTAAAGCCCTTCTGTTACAAGTGCTAAAAAATATACTTTTTAATTTTTATTTAAATCATCGATTTTATCGCGCTTTATCGCCATTATTTGGAACCTTCATGAAGCTTGCGAAAAATGTCATAACACTTGTGTTTTCTGTACAATCGAATGGACAAATAAAATATGCAAAAAGTTCAACCGATTTTGCTCCGCATCGAAATATGGTTCAAAAACCGCGTTTTTAACCGCGGAAAGGAGTTGAAACTTTCCAAAAAAAACTGCCATTATTTTTATTGATGGAAACACCGTATAAAAAGTGATAATATAAAAAAATTTAAATTTAAAAGTTTACCCTAGTAAACTAAACTGTAGATAGCTCAAACTTTTATTTATAAAAAAACATGGTTTCACATAGCTCATGCTACTTTTGGAATAAAATAGTCTTAAAATAATTTTTTGTTCTGAAATTAATACCATAGATGACACTTATGCTAGCGAACATTTTGCTATCAAAAACTCATTTTCGTCAACCGAGCAGATAGCTCAAATTGAATATAGTTCCACGATATATTTCCCAAATTAAAACCCAAAAAGAAAATCTGTGACAATTATTTTTTTTATTTTAACCTGACTTTGTTATTTTTATGTTTTTAGAAATTTAAACATTATTGAAATATTCATAAATAGTATGAATTTATTAATACATAGTATAAAGTAAAATCAATGACAGCCATTCATACGATTTATTTTGTTCTGTGTATGTTTATATTTATAGTTTCTACAGAATAAATTTAAACACTTTCCAACACTACAAGTCTATTTCGAGCAATCTCAACCTCACTTCATAGTTCTCCATTTTTCCATTTTTTTTCTTCCATTTTTTTCTCTTGCATTATTTCGCAAGGGTTACCAACATGATCTGGAATTGCAGACACAAATGAAGGAAGATTTTTAAATAAAAGAAAAACCTCGAGCTTGATTATTTACTATTAATTAGAATATTTTTTAAGATTACTTTACTGAATATGGAACAAAAATTGTGAAACATATGGAAAAATTAAAACTTTTTAACATTTTAGAAATTTAGAGGCACTACACTCAAAATAACTAATCTGTTAAATACTCTGTAAAGTGACTGTAATCTCTATTCGACAGATATTTGACAAAGTTATCTGTCGAAATACAGATTTTAAAAAAATACTTTGTAATTTCTTGTGACTGAAAAGCAAAATTTTGGAAAATTGGAGTTACTCGTTAAAAACTTTTTTTAGTTTAACTAAAACGTTGTAAACTTACCGGATTTTTTTTTTTTTGTAAAATTTTGAACTCATAAAATGCATTTAATTACAACTTTGTTAATTTACAGAGTTTTTTTTGGTAAAATTCTTTTCGGTTTTATCAATATTTTACAGATAATTCTGTAAATTTGCAGTTTTTTATCGAAATCATTTTACAGAGTTTTCTTCGTTAAATAACAAAAAATATTGCTGGTTGGAATTCTATGGTATTTTCTGCTGGATTACCAGAGTATCTCTGTAATTTAACAGAGTGATTATTTTAAGTGTAAATGCAGATATTTTTCAATAGTTTTTTTATTTTGTCTATATGTTGCACTGTGTAAATATTAAATTTTTCGATTTTCAAACTGATAAACTCATAAGTCCATTCTGGAATTTTATTTAATGATACTTAATTTATTATTTTTCTTTGTTTCAATTTCTTAACAACTTCTTACAAATTACTTACACCTTAAAATTTATGCAAAATAAATTAAAATACTTTTGCAATATGTAATATACAACATTTTCTAATGATTTTTCTGTTTAATTCAATTCAAATCAATGAGATTTTACTAATGAACTTTTGCATAAGTATAACTATAAACTACAAAATAGAATCTTAATGAACATTGAGGAATACGAAAAATTAATTTGAATTCTAAACACTTGAGATTTGATACTGTCGATATGCATTAAAGAAATACAGACAGAAACCTTAACGAAATCATACTAAAACTGATGTGAATTGAAATATTTAAATGAATTTATACAACTTTGGAATACTAGAGATGATATCAACGACTCCTTAACATGCAGTCGTATACAAAACTATTAACATTAGTGTGTTGTAGTATTTTGTCAGCAAATACAATGATAACAGAACTTGATAATATAAGTGTAGTGTATACTTAAATAAAAATGGTATGCTTTAAGTGTGAGTGGGTGGGTGTGGAAAACTATGTATATTAAAATAGACAAGATTGTTGTAGTAGATTTTGTTGAATATGTATTTTTTTGTTTCTCAACCAACCAACGAACGAACGAACCTACCTGTCACTAAATGATACAAAAATCATTTGCAATGTTTAAGTACTGTTTTTTTATTTCTATTTTGTTTTTTTTTTTTATTGTTCGTTAAGAGTATTGCTAATTGCATAACAATGAGCATTTTCATTAGATTCGGTAGCTGTAGTGATTTTTAATTTAACCCTCAAAGGAGTAGGTAAATAAAAATTAACAGGATATTGACATTTGTTAATATTACAGAAGATGCCCAGCAGAAATTTTTCTAAACTGGAAGCAGCTTAATGCATGTTTCCTGTGGACGATGGCACAGTTTAGAGCACTATTTGGTAAAGCAGAAATAGTTTTTTTCTAAGTTCAAAAACGTTGGGGTTGGGAAAGTTGCCTTTTGGGGTCGATATTAACCCACCACAAATATTGAACCTGTAGGCCAATGGCTTTGGGTTAATTTTTTGACTTAAAAAGAAAGTCCCGAAAAAAGTGAAAAAAAATTAAATTCCAATCTTTTTTTGTGCTTAAAATATTTAGTTTATATTTGGACATTACTGAAAAAGTGTTTTTATGGTAAATTTTTTTTTTTTTTTATAAAATTTTATTTTTTCATCACATATTTTTTTTTATCAAGTTTTTTTGGTTTTCATAAAAATTTTTTTTTATCCATTTTTTTGTATATTTTTTTTATTGTTTTTCAACAAAATTTATTGTTTTCATAAATACCTTTTTTTTCATTAATATTTTTTTGCACCAAATTTTTTATCATTAATTTATTTGTTTATTTTTTTTTTTCATCAACATTTTTTTTTTTTAACCGTTTTCTCATAAAAAACTTTTTGTTATCAAAAAAATTTTTGTTTCACCAATTTTTTTTTTTTAACAAAATTTTGTTTTTCATTAAAAAATTTTTATTTTAATTTTTTTTTTTATCTTTTTTACCAAAACTACTTTTTTACCAAGTCTTAAATTCTGACATAAAAATTTTCCATTTGCTTAACAAATCAAAAACAATTGAGAGTGTTAAATTCTTCCTTGCCGAATAATTTTTACTCTCCAAAACGTAAAAATACTTTTTTGCACTTAAGTAATGCACTCATTTACTAAAATTCGCAGGCATATTTTTTTTAAAAAACTTTGACTAAAAATATTTAATTTTAAATAACGTTTTAGTATATAAAGCGAAACATAGTTATTTATCATTATTCTTTTTTTTCTTTCATCAAATTATTTTTTTAAATAATTTTGTTTTTCATCAATTCTTTTTCATCCACTTTTTTTTCATCAATTTTTTTATTATTTTTTTTTATAATTTTTTTTTTTCATACAATTTTTCTTCTTCATCAAATTTTTTTTTTCATAAGTTTTGTTTTTATTAATTTTTTTTTCTTTTGTATTTAAAAATTTTTTTTTCTTCAAATTTTTTAATTCATCAACATTTTTTTTTTATAAATTTTTTTTTTTACCAAAAATTTTTTTTCATTAATTTTTTTTTTATTTTAACTTTGTTTTCTTTAAAAAAATGATGTACAAAAAACAAGTGAGAGTGTTAAATTCTTCAGTGCCGAATCTTTTATATTCTCCAAAATGTAAAAACACTTTTTTGCACTTAAGTCTTCACCAATTCTAAACTTTTGACATAAAAATGTTCCATTTGTTTAACAAATGTACAAAAAGGAGAGTGTTAAATTCTCCGAACCTTTTATACTCTCCAAAATGTAAAAACACTTATTTGCACTTAAATAACACTGTCCTACAGTGAAAAAATACTTCTGATGTGACATAGTATAGGTTGTTGGTCTTGTCGAGTAGATCACAAAAATGCCCATTAAACTTGCCAGACACCCTCAAATTTTAGAGTTATGTTCAAAAAACGTTTTTTTGGGACTTTTCTCACTAAAACTTTTGTAATTCAGAAAATTTTCAACCGATGTTAAATTTTGTGACTGTTTTTGATAGAAGAATGATGGGGCTTTCCATGCGTGTGAATTGCTCTATACATATAAGAAAGATATTTATTGATTTTTTCTATAAAACCTAATTTTTTTGTTATTTTTTGAAAATTTTTCGAGCTTATCGATTTTTTTCTGCTATAGTTCGTTTAACAACCTTTATATTTATAAAAGTATTTTTAAAGAAAATTTGATTCTGAATACGATAAGCTTTATTGTGAAGAAATCGGATAACAATTGACAGAGTTGTGATAATTTTTCTAAAAAAGAAAATTAAGTTTTTGCAGGAAATCGCCGTTCAGATATCCCAGGCAAAAAATATAATTTTATCATAAGAGGTCATGTACAATATTTTTAAAGGTTTTTGGAGCTCCGAATCCGAATCTGGCCTTTAAATTGCTCTATCTAGTCAGGTTTTTGAGATATTTAAAATAAATTGATATATCAAAAACTTAATAAGATAGCGCAATTTCAAGGTCAAATTCGAATTCAGGAGGCCAAAAACCTTTAAAATAATGATACGCGACCTCTTAGTATGTTCGTTTTTTTTTATATTTTTTTTGCCTGGGTTATCCGAACGGCAATTTCAAGCAAAATCTTAATTTTCTTTTTTAGAAAAATTATCACAACTCTGTCAATTATTATCCGATTATTTCGGCATAAAGCTCACCGTATTCACAATTAAATTTTCTTTAAGAATACGTTTATAAATATAAATGTTGTTGAACGAACTATAACAGAAAAAAATCGATAAACTCAAAAAATTTTCAAAAAATAACAAAAAATTAGATATTGTTGAAAAAATCAATGCATATCTTTATTTATATGTATAGACCAATTAACACACCTGAAAAGCTCTATCCTTCTTCTATCCAAAACAGTTGAAAAATTGAAAATCGGTTGAAAAATGTTTAAGATACACGTGGTTTAGTGAGAAAAGTCCCAAAAAATCGTTTTTTGACAATAACTTTAAAATTTGAGGGTGTCTGGCAAGTTTGATGGGCATTTTTGTGATCTTTTCGACTAGACCTACAACCTTAACTACCTCATTTTAAAAGTACATTTGATTTTGTGTTTTTTGTAGCACAGTGTAATTAAATAATTTACCAAATTTACAGCTATTTTGATGTACATTGTACATATATAGCTAGAGTGTCGTTGAAATTCATTAATAATGTATACATTTAAGGGGTCCTTGACCGATATTTTAATTCGTTTTGCATGGAATGGCAAATGACTATGACATTATTTTTTCTAAAAAAAACTTTGCTTTAGCAATTACACCCAAATCTTCAGCAAAACATTATCATGATTTAATGTTTTGGGCAAGAGTACAAAATTTGCAGGCATTTTAAATATTTGTAGAGGATCTCCGCTAATTTTTTTATATTATAATTTTGGCATATCAGGAACAAGTGGTAAATAATCCACTTTCAAATCTTTATCCTTCAATATTACTTAAAATTTTTAACAAAATATTTTGATAAAGATTTGAATGCATGTTATTCACATCCTTATTTCTGGTATGGCAAAATAAAAAAATGGAAAAATTAGTGAAGATTCTATTTTTCATTTCCCATCAATAGTGATTTTATAAGACAATTACAAATATTTAAAAAATAATTTACAATATTGAATCCTTTAAAACTTTGAAGTCCTTTTAAAAGGAAGCAGGTTCACGAAATGAAAAACTGGAAATGCAGTTTCAGATCTATATCATCCGGGACAATATTGACTAATATTTTTAGATAAAAAATTAAAAAAAAATTTTGTGTTTCACTTTGTTCGGAACTTTCTGATTTTCAAGACAAAGAACTCAAAGACATTGCTCTACGAGTCTAATATTTTTATACCCTCCACTCTACTGATAGAGGGTATATATAAGTGTGTCATTCCGTTAATAACACCTTGAAATATTTATCTAGGACCCCATAGAGTATATATATTCATGATCCTTGATCGATTTTAAGATGACCTAGCGATGTCCGTCCGTCTCACCGTGGCCGAAATGGCCAATCTAGCGGCGCTTAATTCGGAAAATTAAATAATTAAGACTAATGCTTATTTGCGATTATAAAATTTAAAAAGAATTAATTTTTAAACAATATTTATTTATTTTTATGTATTTTGGGAAATTTATGTGAATATTGGGAGGGTGATTTGTATGAGGCCTAGAAATTGAAATGGTCCGATTCCATTAATATTTGGAGCGATTGTTTATGAATATAAAAAACATTTATTGGTCGAATTTCAAGAGGATATCTTGAATACTATTGTTAGGGGTATTTAAGTAAAACTTGAAGGGGACATTTACATGGGGGCTATGGGTTAACATGGATTGATTTTGTCAAAATTTAACAGGTTTTGTTCTTGCGATAAAAGAAACTTAAATTTCAAATTTCAGCCAAATCGATTGAAAATTGTGGTCTGTATCGCGTTTATACTGTTTATTTGGACAGCAGATGGACCCTAAAAAACCGAGCAACTTGCGCGAACTAGCACGCCATACTGAAACGTCACAACAAAAATAACCAAAAATAATAAACAA
The DNA here is from genome assembly GCA_963921195.1 of Pegoplata infirma. Classification (NCBI taxonomy): domain Eukaryota; kingdom Metazoa; phylum Arthropoda; class Insecta; order Diptera; family Anthomyiidae; genus Pegoplata; species Pegoplata infirma. The sequence continues at coordinate 207,965,820 of OY992536.1, forward strand.
AACAGGAATTGGACCGAATACGATCGAATTTCAAAAGTTGCAGTCCATGAAACTATAGTTAATATCACAAATGTAAACTCCTATAATGAACTAATAATAAACTAGATACACACAGGCCACAAACATTTATTTTTTAGTTAAAACATACCTTTTACTTTCAATTAAAACTTTTTGGTTAAAAATGTGTAAACAATTGACTTAAAAGTATCAAGAAAAACTCACTGAGTAATTAGGCCCCAAATTCCTTTAATACACTTGCTGCAGAAAATGTATATTTGATAGCTTACAGCTGTGCGAATATTAAGAAGAAAACAAAAGTGAAAACGTTAATTTTCTCTGTAAAGTATAGGTAATCGATACAGTGCAAAACATTTATCAGTTTTATTTTTTTAATTTTGACTAAAACGCCGCTAGATCAGTGATTTCGGCCACAGTGCGTCTGTCCGTCTGTTGACAACATGCTTACTTTGAAAGACTTTACTGAGGCTGAAATTGGGCATATATGTTGGGCATTTACCTGGTCAGGTTGGTATTACAATCCAGTAAATCGGTCCAGTGCACAGTAGGTAATTTGAACCGAAATCTTGGCCAAAAATAATTTTTCAAACTAACGATAATAATGTTTTTGTTAATTACGTTCGATTTAGAAAATATTAAAGCAAATAACTGCATATTTGGTTTTTCCAAAAAACAAATATAAACTGATTGACGGGCAGTCGAATTCGGCATTTTCAAGCAACGTGCACAGTGCAATATAAAACGCCTAATTTTGATATAAATTCAAACGATTTTTTCAGCTATTAAATATAAAGAAGGATATCGTGTATAATATGGAGAAGAGAGGGGATATTAAGTAATAAAAAAATAGCAAAATATTTTGGTGGACGTTATTGCTTTTTTTAACAAAACGTGTAATTATAACTTAACCTTAAATAAATGACTTTTTCAATGAATATAAACTTCGAATAAGCTTTTAATAATGTTAGCCGTGGTGTGCCGTGTTTTTGATTGATGAAAAATTTAAAGAAAATAATTCTGAATTCATTTTTTTTTATTTTCCGTTGCACTTTTTTGCACTTTTTGAGATATCAATTTTCTTTCAGACGTTTGGATTGGGAAAAGAACTAAGAGAAAAAACCCTGTTGCTGTTTATAATTTTGTTGCCAGTAAAATTGATTAAAATAATGTTTTAAACCAATATTTGGCTTCGTTGAAGGAAATAGTACGAACTTTTTTTGAAAATTTTTCGTTAAGGTGGTACAAGGCCCACTCAAAAAATAACAGCTTTTTTCAGCAAAAACAAACAAAATGGTTTATGTGCCATTTTGTTAGCCTTCTTGCGTATTTTCTTCGTGCCGAGTTTCAAAAAAATTAGCCTATTCGTTTTCGAGATATTCAGTATTTTCCCTTTTTTTCGTATGGTGGCAACCCTAAAAATTTCCACGATTACCAAATTCATAAAATCCAGCTGTGCGCGTTCACAAAAAACTCTTAAATTTAAAATTTCAGCCATATCGGTCTAAAACTTTGGCTGTAATTATTTTTGGCCTAAAAATTGGTTCAAATTACCCAGTGTGCAGTGGTTCAAAAGTTATGAGCGAAAGACTGAATTTCGGCAAGGGTTTTTCGTGAATTTACGAGATAAAACACACGCTAACTTTCGAAAGGCAATTCTGAGGATGTTGAAGCTTAGCATATATATTTTTCGTTTCCCAGTAGTTCAAAAGTTATTAGCAAAACCGTGAATTTCAGATTAGTTTCACCTTAAATTCACATTAAAACCCGTTAAACATGTTTTAAAAACATTGGTAAGTCACAAAAATATTTTGCAACGTATTTCTGTCACTCTAAAATATTTTTACAATAAAAAAAAATACACTCAAAAAATTTTACACTCAAATAAAATTTGGTAAATTATTATTTTTTTTTTTTTCAAAAATTACTAAAAAAAAGTTTTTTTACACAAAATAAAATATTTCTAATCAAAAATGTTATTTTTTTCACGTTAGAAAATTTACTTTCACTTAAAACGGGCATTGTGGAGGGTATATAGCAGTGATACGCATTTTTGTGATTCCTATTCCCGCGGGAATAGGCGCTGCTTGTGCGCTGTCAACACACATACACTATAAAATTCTGTTGCTTATGAAAATTTGTTGACTTTTCGCTTGCTACTACCCACACAAACATAAATGTTATAGTATGTGTCTGCGTATCGCTGGTATATAGATTCGGCCAAGTCGATTTTAACTTTTCTACTTGTTGGTGTTAACATTGTCCCTTAAGGTCAACTTTTCCGACCCCGACAATTTTGAAATTCGAAAAAAAATAAACAAAATTCTTTTATGTTTTTTTTTGCTCAAAAAATTGTTTTATTGTACATAGGGATTTAGAAAGAATCGACAAGGCGGATTATAGATTTTTTACTTGTTTATAAAAAAACACTTAAAAGTACATAAAATTCGTGGTTTTGCTTTCAATTTAAATAAAAAATTAATATTATTCGGTTAATCGAATAATTAAAATTTAGCCGAATAATAACCGAATCAATGTTAACCCCGATTAAATGTTTGGTTAATTAACGGATTTAACCAGAAACCCGATGAATTTAATACCCTAGTATATAAAGGTTTGTCATTCCGTCTATAAATGGATCCCTAAAGTATACATATCGTTAGTTTAGTCGGCAAATATGCTTACAAGGGTAGTATTCCAAACCTTATAAACCGTTTTGCCTGAAACTTAAAATATACACAAGAGTGACAATTCTTATGTTGTGGTGTCTCGGCTTGTTGGCCATATCGAGGATTTAGGGGTTCAAAAAATTGGTAAACTATGAAAATTATTTCATTAACTGTTTGTAGTTTATTTAAAAAGTGGGGATGAAATTTTCATGCACTAAAAAATCAAAATATGCGCTAAAAAATTCAAAATAGGCACTAAAAACCCATAAAATATGCACTTAAAAATAAAATGTGTACAATAAAAATCTTGTTTTCATAGGAAAAACTTCTTAAGAAGCAAAAAACAACGCCGGGTTTACATAGTAACATTTAAAAAATCTATAAAATTAAGAAAATCTATAAAAAAAATTAAAATTAAAAAGAAAAAAAAAGTTTTTTTCTTATTTTCAAAATAAATTTATTAAATTAATAAAACTTAAAATAGTTTTTGGAAAAAATAAATTCCAATTTTTGTTTTTGCTAATTTTTGCCAAAATATGCACTTAAAAGTTAGAAATATGCAGAAATCATCCATTTAAAATCAAAATATGCATTTTCACCAAAATATGCAAAATGGGAAAAAACAAATCGATGCCATTTTAACGCAAATTTCTTGATTCGGAAAGATAATTGGTCGATATCGTTTTTAGACTATCGACAAAAACATGCATTTGCATGGAAATATTTAAATCAAATTTCATTTTTTCTGTGGAATTTACCTATATAATTTTTTGAGAGTACAGAAATGGCGAACAAATCATTTTTTGGTTTTTTCATCCATTTCTTCTTAAAAACTTTTTACACCCAAAAAAAAACGTGGGTATTCAATACTAAAAATTTAACTAATTTTAGTCCAAAAGGACCTAGTGCAGAAATTGGTAACCAATACTAAAATTTTTAACTAATATTAGTCAAAACCAGTAAAAATTACTAATTTAAGTACTTTGAAGATACTAAAATTAGTAACTAATTAGTAGATTTGGGTACAATATCACTTACTAAACCTTTTACTGTAGAATTATTTTGAGTGTATATGATGTTTTCACATGAGCAGAAAGATTTTCTTAATACCTTTCTAAGGGTGGCATAACCTTGTAAGAATTCGGCTCTGTCAAATATTTTTTTTTCACGAAAATGTATAAATTTTTATAAAGACATGGACCTACTTTATCCATATGAACACGAAATAATCTTAAATTAATTTAAATCGTCTCGTAATTTTGCTTTAAAAATATTCCTGTTAGTACGGGAGTAACCAGAATTTTTCCGAAGGTCCACATAAGGGGGCTACAAAATATTTTAACACTAATATAGCCGCTAAGCCGAGACACCCCAATCTTAAAGTCATCTCTTTTATATGTATGTCAAATTTCAGGCATATTGGATCTTAATGGTTGGATTACTATATACCCGAATCTTTTTAGCTTTCTATGCGACAAATTTATCAGAATCTGAGAATTTTTTTGTACGGAAAGTGTCTCAGAATATTTTTATACAAAATAAATATTGTCTACCACCTTGGTGGGTTAAACATAATTAAACAAAGTCTTGCTCTTTTATTGGCCAATTATTTTTGCCTCTTAAAGTTGTTGAATGTTATTATTATTTTGAAGCATACTCCTCCTGAGTTTGATAATAAGAATAATAAGTACCTATTCTGATGTATTCTGTTCTTGTTATTTTCTGTAGTATTTTTATAATCCCCCCTCCCTCTTTATCATAAAATGTTATTGAATTCATTTTAGTACTGTCGAGTTTTTATTTTAACAGCAACAATGATTATATGCAAATTTTATGCATTATTTTCCTTAGTTAAGGAATAATTTATGTTTACATTTTATTTTTGTTGTGCTTTTATTTTTGTGTGTGTGTATGTGTGTTAATTATTATCATTATTTATATTTTTCTTTTGTTTTATTTATATTAAAAATACTTTTTATTCCGTAAAATGGTGTGCAAATAATTTGTTTGAAATATTTATTTTTTTTATTTTTTGTGGAATTTTCTTTAATTTATATTGATTTTATATTTATTCACGTTTTTGTATTAATTTGTTCGTGTTGTGAATAAATTTTTGCTAATTAATTCAGATTAAGAAGAACAAAAAAGATTATTTTCAAGAACTCACTATAAGAATATTCTTAAAATAAATTATAAAAATATTTTTTAATTTAAATTTAAGTAAAGAAAAAAATCTGTAGATTTAATGATAAGATATTTCAAGTATTGTGTGGTGTGACTTAATTGGGTGATTTTTTGAAATTCGATATTATTGAGATGATAATAAATTTGAAACAAGTTTTTTTAAATGTATGTATTGAAAAAATGTTATATGAGGCATTTCACATCTATTAATTGGTTATAGAAAAAAAAAAAGATAATGTGGTAAAATTTTAATTTTTAAATAAAAAGAAGTTTGCACTTTTTCCTTGCGATATGCGACAGAAAATAAAATTTTATAGTTTTTTCACTTAAGTTATGCAATATTATCATTATTTAATTTATTCTCTCATATCCACGACTACAAAGGGGGCATGCAAAAGCAATAACATTTGCTAATCACCAGGGTCTTACAAATAAGTGCAGGATTTTTAACTTCTTCTGATACAAAAATGTTTTATCTGTACAGAAAATTTAAGAAAAATTTAGAAATCTTTTTCGAGAGTTCAGAAAATTCTTAAAAATTTCAGAAAAGTCTTAAAAAATATAGATTTTTTTTGTGCGAAACCCAAATTTTTTTATACCCTCAACAGTATGTGGGTTAGGGTGGGTCGATGAAATGCATATTTGCGAATCTCGTTAACTAATAGCAAAAACTCGACGCGCATTTTCGAGCTGATAACGGGAAAAATCATGAAAAAATTTTAGGAGGGTACTTTTAGGCCTCTACAAGCGGTTTTAGTTCGCGGTTTTTGGAAAAAAAAAATATTTGTTTTAATTTTTTAAAAATATTTTAAAAATTAAGTAAAATAATGCTTATTACGAAACAACTTCCAAAAAAAAAATTATCTCGCCAATTTAGCCCGTGGATGCATTTTTATACCCAGGAAAGTTCGATTTATATACATATATAAAAAAAAATATTTTTTATTTCATAATAGCAATCAAATGGTGCATAATGCCGATTTAAGAACATGAGTGATAAAAATAAAAAAATTTCGGGTATTTATAGCAATCCGCAAGTGCAAAAAATTCGCAAATTACAAAAAAATTAAAAATGGGTATCAAAATTTTGGTAAAATAAAGCGTTTTAAGAAAATGATAATAAAACAAAACAAATTGGAGGCCGTTTACGACAATCCGCTAGTGCAAAAAATTCGCAAGTACCAAAAAAAATTAAATAATGGAAAAATGGGTATCAAATTTTTGATAAAATAAATAGTTTTCAGAAATAAAAACAAAAAAATATATTAGAGGATCAATATGATCCATGGATGCATTTTGAAAATCTGATGTTTTTTTTTTTGTTTAATATTTAAACGTTTAAAGATTAAGTTTTTCAAGGAATAAAAAGGTAAGTGATAAGTTGTTTTGAAACATAATGTAGACAAACATCAATTGTAAATAAACGTTTAAATATCAAACAAAAAAAAAAACATCAGATTTTCAAAATGCATCCATAGATCATATTGATCGTCTAATATATTTTTTTGTTTTTTTTTTCTGAAAACGCTTTATTTTACCAAAAATTTGATACCCATTTTTCCATTTTTTAATTTTTTTTGGTACTTGCGAATTTTTTGCACTTGCGGATTGTTATAAATAGCCGACAATTGGGTTTGTTTTTTTATCATTTTCTTAAAACGCTTTATTTTACCAAAATTTTGATACCCATTTTTAATTTTTTTGTAATTTGCGAATTTTTTGCACTTGTGGATTGCTATAAATACCCGCAATTTTTTATTTTTATCATTCATGTTCTTAAATCGGCCTTATGCACCATTTGAGTGCTATTATGAAATAAAAAATATTTTTTTTTATATAAGTATATAAATCGAACTTTCCTGGGTATAAAAATGCATCCACGGGCTAAAATTGGCGAGATAAATTTTTTTTGGAACTTGTTTTGTAATAACCATTATTTTACTTAATTTTTAAAATATTTTTAAAAAATTAAAAAAAATATTTTTTTCCAAAAACCGCGAACTAAAACCGCTTGTAGAGGCCTAAAAGTACCCTCCTAAAATTTTTTCATGATTTTTCCCGTAATCAGCTCGAAAATGCGCGTCGAGTTTTTGCTATTAGTTATCGAGATTCGCAAATATGCATTTCATCGACCCACCCTAATGTGGGTATACCCACTTTGTCCTTCCATGTGTAACGCATCGAAATATCGGTCTAGGAGCCCATAAAGTATATATGGGGCATTCCATGTCAAATCGGACACTTTGAAAAAATTTTTTTTTTTAGATTTTTCCAATTTGTTTACAGTTTTTAGTACCCTTCGAAAACTTAACTTGATAGTCGTCAATCGTATCGTTTCCATCATTATTCCATTAACATATAGTGTCATTTTGTCGTAATAGAATAATGAGCTAATGATGTTGATTGACGACTATCAAGTTATATAATTAGCCCCCGGATTTTTTTTATGACCCGTTCAAAAGATATCGAATTTTTAAAAATTGGTGGTTTGTTCCTTCACTCAAACTTCTTTTACTCATAACTTCTTCAATAATGGTCCAAATTTCAATTTTTTTTTTTTCAAAATTTTTGTTTTTTTGCGTACTTTTTAAAAAATTCTTAAAAGCGCTTTAGTATGTGATTTTTAAGTTTTAAAATTTAAATTTCATTTTCTACACAAAAAAACTACAAAAAAATCGAAGAGTACAAACATTTTAAAGAATTAGATTTAAATTTTAAAACTTAAAAATCGCATACTAGAGCGCTTTAAAGAATTTTCTGGGATTTTTTTTTAAAAAGTACGTAAAAAAATTAAAATTTTGAATAAAAAAAATTGAAGAAGTTATGGGTAAAAGAAATTTGAGTAAAGGAACAAACTACCAATTTTTAAAAATTCGATATCTTTTGAACGGTTCATCAAAAAAAATCTGAAAATTTGCCACGAAGGAGTTGTCGAAGGGTACTAAAAACTGTTAGCAAATTGTTAAAATTTAAAAAAATAAAAAATCAAAGTGTCCGTTCAAAGTTGATCAGTGATCGAGACATTCTAGCGAGGTCCGTCTGTCCGCCTGTAGAGGACACGATACAGCCCAAAACAAAACAGCTAGACTTTCGAAGTTTACCACGAATATGTCTTTTATTCCTAGGCAGGTTAAGTTCAAAAATAGGCAATATCGCACCAAGGGGAAAAAAGTTCCCCCTTGGAGAACTAAACAACCTCTGAAAAACTGTCTTTTTTTCAGGGTTTTTTGTTCTTTTTTATGTCAGAGGAATCTCAAAACCCTGGATGTGGACCCAGCGGATAAAAAAATAAAAAAAAAAATTACCCGCCCCTTTTGTGGGCGTGGATATAAAACATGTATTTTAATAATGATTTATTGGATTAAGTAATTGCAAGAATCCTAATACTTAAATCGGTCCGGGAAGTATATTTATTTATAATCCCCGATCGATTTTAAGACATTCTTGCGATGTCCGTCAGTCTGTGGAAATAGTGATCACGACCAAAATACTACACGGATATGACTGAAACTTATCATGTTTATTGGAAGTTCTCCCGAGAAGTTTGGTATTGCATTTGAGCGATAGCATATCAAAAGTTATGAGCGAAAGTGTAAGGACACCTCAAAAGTTTTAGTACATTCAACATAACCTAAAAATACTAAATGCTTTAATTCGGCTGCTGGTTGACATATGTCAACATAATTGAACACTAAATGGTATTTAAACAAGTATGAACATATTTTTTGACTAAAAAAGAAAAAAATCGCGAATTTTTTTTTACCCAAATTTTTTTTTCGCGGAAATGTTTTAAAAAATTTTTTTTTTTTTTTCAAAAGTAATTTCCTTTTAAAAAAAGTTTTTTGCAATAATCTTTAAGAAATTGTGGAGGGTATCACTACATTCGGCGAGGCCGAATTGAACTTTTTCACTTGTTTTAATTAAATAATTTTTTTTAGGTCGATATCTGTCCGTATGTCCGTTCTAAATAACTTTCACATATCGAGTACAATTGACTATTAACTAAATAAATCTAAAAATAGTAAAAACAAACCCGGACATCTTAAATTAAAACAAAAAAAAAATTCTTTCAAAGTTTTTTCAATTCAAACCATATATGTATGAATCAATCAAAAGTTTTTAACTACTTGTTCACTCAAAAAGTTTATTTTGGAGGGTATTTATTAGAGTTGTCAGTCGATTAAGAATAATTCGATTAATCGATCAAACAAAACCCAACTCTTGTTCGAATAATTCAAAAATGACGATTTTCGAATAACGAATAAATCGATTAATTAATGTCGATTAATCGAACAATTTTTTTAATTAAAAAATTAAATAAATGCTTAGAATTTGATTTATTCTCATAAATTTTGAAAGATTTTATACAAAATGTAGGAAAGTTAAAATATATTGTAGCCATAGCCCTGGATAGCACATCCATTATATAATTAGGGGGAGTTATCATGTTTTTAATAAATAATTTAGAAAAAATTAATAATTCTTTTGCATCAGACTTACTAAAACGTATTAAAATAAGAATTAATGAGAGACGTATAAAAGTGTTAAATAAGTTAATAATTTTTCTAAATTCTGGAAATTTTCCGAGCAATGAAAGTTTCTTAAAATATTCTCCAAAAAGCGAAACAAAAGAATATGCAAATAAATTATACTTCAGATTATTTTATGTTGAAAGCAATCACAATAATTCAGATAAAAGTATTGAAATAGAGGAAGTTATTAGTAATGAAAATAATAATCTTTTATGCGAGTTAAATAATTCAATTCAAAGTATTAAAAATTCAGAAAAAGGACTTTAGCGATATATCAGACGATATGGTATATTTGGAAAAATCTGAAAAAAGAACAGAAAAAATAGATAAACTTTTTTATGCTCTTCTTACTATATCACCTACTTCAACAATTAGCGAAAGAGTGTTTTCACAATCTAATTTAATAAAACCAAAAATCGTTTGAAAGCCAAAAAATTAAGTCAACTTTTATTTTTAAAAGATTATTTCTTAAGAACAACTTAAATTGTCTTATTTGACAAAAATTAAAATCATTTTTGATATATTTTGTCTGAATATTTCAAATAATAATTTGTATTTGAATTAGAGTTTGCAAATAATCGAGATATTTCATAATCGCGATTACGATTAAAAATTTTGCCGTTAATCGCGATTACGATTAATCGAATTTTTTAAATAATTTGAGTTGCAATAGGTTTAAAAAAATCTTTTGAAATTTACATTTTAGAAAGTACGAAAATACAAAAATTATTTTTTTTAATAAATAAAATTAAAAACTTTCGAACTTTCCCACTAAAAATAATTCGAGATTTTGGAACCACAGTCTCTTTTGTAGTATATCATTGCGCATCGAAAGAACGCTCGAGCGCCCTTGAGAGTTTTTTGTTAAGACATTTATTTAAAATTTCTAATTAAAATTCTTTGTTGATAAAATTTTACACATACATACTTTGATTTTTGACATCTTCAACTTCAAAAAGATTTTTGGAGAAAAATACTAGATTTTCTTACATCTTCATTGCGCTTAAATAAACTCTACAAAGTGTGCTTCAATCAGCACTGAAAGGATATATAATTTTACTGCGTCTTAATAGCTCTTTATCTGTGCTACTAAAGAGTACTCTAAACTGTGACTGGTTTGGATTAGCTCTTTGGCTCGTGATTCCTTTCCAAAAGCTGCTTCCAGTTCATCAAATTTTCTGTGGGGTCGTGTCGGAATACCTGCCGATAACCAGTGAAGGAGCTAATTGCGAAGAAATTTATTAAAAAAATTGTACAAGGCATCATTAGTCGGCAACCAGCGGTCAAAGTATAAAAAAATTAGGTTTGTTTTGAAAAAAATGTCATGTTTGTATTTTTCGACCAAAACCGACCAAAGCCTTCTGAGTACACTCAAAATAATTCTACAGTAAAAGGTTTAGTAACTGATTTTGTACCAAAATCTACTAATAAGTTACTAATTTCAGTATCTTCAAAGTACTAAATTTAGTAACTTTTACTGGTTTTGAATAATATTAGTAAAAAATTTTAGTATTGGTTACAAATTCCTGCACTAGGTCCTTTTGGACTAAAATTTAGTTAAATTTTTAGTATTGAATACCCACTTTTTTTTTTTGGTGTATATTTTAAAAACAAACATCTTTAAAACTTATATCAGAATTTAAATTTTCCTTTAAATTTGAATGACTTTTACGGGAAAAGGAAAGAAAAATCGCAAACAAGTTAAATGAATCATGGTCAACCCATCAAAATTTTCCGTTCCAAATAATCGGTACCAGAACACATCATATCATCCTGCAATGTATTCTACTTAATATACCAGAATCAATGATTTTTGTTTGAAATTGTTCCGAAAGTAATCATTTTTTAGAGTAATTTAGTTTTTTTGAAAAATAATTTTAAATAGAAACTTCAAAATGGGTTTCAAAAAATTTTGGAACTGATTTAAATTCGTATAAAAACAGTGTATTTCATAGAAAATTATTAATCGTAATCGCAAGACTTTTTTGCCGATTACGATTACGATTAATTGGTGCGATTAATCGCGATTACGATTACGATTTTAATCGTTTTGCAAACTCTAATTTGAATTATTTCTCAACAAGTATTAAAATTGACATCCATTAATTAAAAGTGATCTCACAAGGGAAGTATCTCAACCCTTATGAACCGATTTGCATGAAACGTAAAATATATATAACGAAGACAATTCTAAGGTTGAGGTGTCTCGGCTTATCGGCCATATCGGGGATATAGGGGTTCAAAACATGGATCAAAAAATGGCGAAAAAATGGTTTTTTGGATTTTTCAGCTTTTTCTTTCTAAGAAACTATATGATGTTTACATATGAGAAGAAAGGTTTTTTTAATACCTATCCAACGGTGGCATAACCTTGTGAAAGTATGGCTTCGTTAAATACTTTTTTCATGAAAATGTGAAAATTTTGGGGTGTATTTATATGAAGACATAGACCTACGATGTCCATATGAATACGAAATAATCTTTATTAAATTTAAGGCGACACGTATTTTTGCTCTAGAGGATATTCCGGTTAGTTGGGGAGTTATCGAAATTTTCCCAGAGGTCCACATTGTTTCATAAGGGGACAAGATACTTCCCTTGTCAGTTATTCAATTTTTAAGTTTTTTTAACTTTAACTATTTTATTTTTAAGTTATGCATGCATTTTTCCGTTAATAAAAATTTTAACTTTCTTATTTTAAGATTTTTTATATGAATTGTTTATTTTTTTGTTAATAAAAATATTTTTTAAAATAATTTTTTTATTCGTTATTCTCTTCGATTAATCGAATAAATTTTGATCTTTAATCGTTTGATCGAACGAGGAAAAACAATTATTTGAATTATTCGAACAAAGTTGAAAGTCGAATAATTGACAACTCTATTATTTATACATTTGGTCAAGTCGATTTTAGCTTTTCTTTTTGTTTAACATGTATTATATTTTTATTTTTTCTTTTGTTTTCATACTTACAATACACAAATATTAAATTTCTTTCCAATTACCTGAAAATAAAAAACAAATATATTTTAATTAAATTACTTTTAAAATTTTTAGAAATTTTGACTAACAATCCGAAAAATTAAATGATTATATACTAGGGTGGGTCGATGAAATGCATATTTGCGAATCTCGTTAACTAATAGCAAAAACTCGACGCGCATTTTCGAGCTGATAACGGGAAAAATCACGAAAAAAATTTAGGAGGGTACTTTTAGGCCTCTACAAGCGGTTTTAGTTCGCGGTTTTTGAAAAAAAAAATTTTTTTTTTAATTTTTTAAAAATATTTTAAAAATTAAGTAAAATAATGGTTATTACGAAACAAGTTCCAAAAAAAAATTATCTCGCCAATTTTAGCCCGTGGATGCATTTTTATATCCAGGAAAGTTCGATTTATTTTATAAAAAAAAATATTTTTTATTTCATAATAGCACTTAAATGGTGCATAAGTCCGATTTAAGAACATGAATGATAAAAATTAAAAAATTGCGGGTATTTATAGCAATCCACAAGTGCAAAAAATTCGCAAATTACAAAAAAATTAAAAATGGGTATCAACATTTTGGTAGAATAAAGCGTTTTAAGAAAATGATAAAAAACAAAACAAATTGGCGGCTATTTATAGCAATGCGCAAGTGCAAAAAATTCGAAAGTACCAAAAAAAATAAAAAAATGGAAAAATGGGTATCAAATTGTTGGTATAAAAATGCATCCACGGGCTAAAATTGGCGAAATTAATTTTTTTTGGAACTTGTTTCGTAATAAGCATTATTTTACTTAATTTTTAAAATATTTTTAAAAAATTAAAAAAAATATTTTTTTTTTCAAAAACCGCGAACTAAAACCGCTTGTAGAGGCCTAAAATTACCCTCCTAAAATTTTTTCATGATTTTTCCCGTAATCAGCTCGAAAATGCGCGTCGAGTTTTTGCTATTAGTTAACGAGATTCGCAAATATGCATTTCATCGACCCACCCTATTATATACCCAGAAAATAAAATTATAAGTGATTTCAAGTGGTTGTTTTATTACAAAGATCTTTTTTGTTTTAATGGGCATTAAAGCTTCAATTTATTAACCCATACCTGACCGAGTTCCCGGGAACCCTTTAAATTTTGAAGTAGAAATAAGTTCTATGCAGATTCACGAAATCTCTTAACTTAATTTTTTTTTTATATTTTCATTAATATGAGTCCATTTGATTTCTATGGAATGACGTGGCATATCAGTTTTTGTTACTGCTATAAGAAGGTGACTGGGGGTACCGGTTACCCCAAGAACATCTTGTGTTGCTGATAATGTATACAAATTGTGAGATATTTATATAATACTTGTGAGATATTTATATAATACTGCATTTAAAGATTTTTTATTTGATGTATAATTAAAAACAAAGCAATTATGGAATTACCATTTTTTTAACTAGTCAAGCAAAATTTAGAACGAGTTGTTAAAAATATAAATCTGAAAAATATTCTTAACTTATTTTACTAAAATTATATAAAAATAGAATATAAGAAAACTTTAAAAAAAATCCTTACAATAAAAATATATTAACAATGACAAAAGAAATTTGTACATTAAAAAAAAAATTATAAAAATCTAGGATACACTTATGCATGAAAACCTATTAAAATAAGGTAAAATAATAAAGCCTATAAAAAATAAAAACTAAAAAAGAAATACTTTTGAAAAAAAAAATAAATGAAAAACTTTATAACAGAGATTATAAATTTGTAGATTTTTTTCTTTTTTTTTGTAGGAAAACTGAGACTATAACCAAAAAAAAATCAACATAATTTGAACAAACATTTAACATGTGGTTACTAGTACTAAATGCTAAACCTGACCAAGTTGGAATGTATGAGTAGCAATATTAGGGACAACAATTTTTAGAGTTAGAAAATGCTAATTATTGTGGAGCATTCTAAAGGAGAAGTGTCTTAAAAAAAAATATTTTTTAAAAATAGCAAAAACTTATCGAATGAAAATGTTTCAAGATCCTTATCGATGATTCTGAATTGGTACTATAACTAGGCTAACCATTCGTACTGATTTTTAAATATTTTACCTAAAAAAAAATAATATTCAAGAATTCTTTAAAAAACTATAATATAAAAAACTATATATAGTTTTATATGGGACATTCCATGTCAAATCGGACACTTTGAATATTTTTTTTGTTTGATTTTCCCAATTTGTTGACAGTTTTTAGTACCCTTCGAACACTCCTTCGTGGTAAATTTTCAGATTTTTTTTATGAACAGTTCAAAAGATATCGAATTTTTAAAAATTGGTAGTTTGTTTCTTGACTCAAACTTCTTTTACTAAAAACTTCTTCAATAATGGTCCAAATCGCAATTTTTTTTTTAAATTTTTGTTTTTTACGTGCTTTAACAAAAAAATCAAAAAAATTCTTAAAAGTGTTCTAGTATGCGATTTTTAAGTTTTAAATTTTAAATCTCATTTTTAAAAATGTATGTACTCTTTGATTTTTTGAAATTTTTTTGTGTATTACTTCTATCGATTCTACAAATTTTTTGCCCAGAAGAATCGGATATCGATTAATACTATTTTTAAAATTTTTGTTTTTAAATTTTATTGTAATTTTCCAATTTTAAAATCATTTCTACTGCTGTAATGGTGCGTCATAGAGGGGTCATTTTCAGGACCGACCCCCAATAACTTTTACGTCTACACATTTCTTCGGATCAAACTAATACTCATCTCCAATTTCTAAGGCGGTTCCCACACAAAACAACATTTCTTTAAATTTGCTCCAACCGCTCTAACTGCCCCACGAGTGCACTTAGAACAATAAAATGTATGACCGACCCACAATATTTTTTATTCCAAACATTTTCCCTGAACACACCTACCCTCTATCTTTAACTATTAAGGCGGTTACCATAATTTTTTTTTTTAGTTTTGTAAATTTGTTTTATTTTATCAGCTTCTACCGGTTTAATGGTGCGTCCGAGAGGAATCATTGGTGAGACCCCATTTATTTTTACCCACCAACATTTTTGTAAAACATACCTACGCCCCATCTCCAGTCCCTAAGTGGGCTTCCATTCAAAATTACATTTTTATAAAATTTGCTCGAACTGTAATTTGTATGGGAGCCTACTTAGGGAGTGGAGATAGGGCGTAGGTGTGTTTTAAAAAAATATTGGAGGGTAAAAATAAATGGGGGTCGGTAATTCGAAATGCTTCTATAGTATAATACTCAACGTTATTATTATCAAACGAGTATAATTTAAAAAAATGCTATATGGATAATTTATAAAGTATTAGTTTAAGCTTGATAGAGTCCAGATTGAGTAAATAATAAATGTGCTACGTTGGTCGATTTAAAAAATTAAATTATTTATAGATATTTTTCAAAAAAATTTTAAAATTCGGCTTTTTCTAAGTTCAAAATTTAAAAAAATGTTCCAATAGTTTTTATTCAGCAGTCAACTAATTTTCCAAAAATCTAAACAAAAAATTAAGTTTTTCAGGTCTTCGGCAGTCATATACAACGAGTTAAAGACTACAAAAATGTCTTTAGCATTTTTTTCGTATCTGCAGTATTTGCATAGTTATAGGCATTTCAAAATTCCGCGAAAATCAAAATTTGGAGTTAAAGTTAAGGTCTCCTGGGGTCTCCAGATGGGGTCCCCAGATGCAATCCCCAAAATACTTAAAGTATTTTTTCCTTAAGTTTAGTAAATTCTTTCTTAAACTGATGAAGAAATTAGAATCGATTACTGATTAGAGTTGCAGTCGAACAACATTCGTTAACATTTATTGTCTAAGTATATAAGATATAGATGTCACCCTACTTTAAAAACATAAGTATGACCACCTACCTATACATTAAAAAATAAAATTGTATAAAAGGGACAAAAATATAATATAATGAACAGGTGTTGTGGAAGTTTTTGACTAAAGTAGAAACAGTTACAAAAGCTACTAACTGTAACATGTTGTAGGTATGTAGTAAATGTAGAAAATTTTCCAAATATGGATGGCTATTGTCACGAAATACTCTCATATTGTAGGTATGTTTAGGTGATTTTTGTTTAGTTCATATGAATTTTTTTGGTTTAATTTTTTTGTGTTGTTGTTGTGTATCGTTCCTACATGTCCAAACACGTAGACACAAAGTGATACTTAAACATGAAAATAACATTTTATGTTATTAACCAAAAAAAAAGGAAACAAAAAACCGTATAAGTAAGGGTAAAATAGTATAACAAGGTTTATTGAGAGTCCTTTAATAGTTAAATTGTATCAATGTATTTGTATCGTCGTCTACACAAGTTTATCATAGTTATACATAAACATTTTATGTGTGTGTAGTTACGTGTATGCATATGTGATGATATACCTACACTAGCATGTCCCGAAATCAGGAAATTTTGGAATTTCTTTAGGGCATACCCCCAGAGCGATGGTTATTGAAGATCTGATTACGGGAAAAATAATTAAAAAATTGTTGGAGGTCATCTTCAGGGCGCAACCAGCGCTTAAAGTTTGCATCCGTGGTGCATATGGTCAAAAAAAAATATTTTTTTTTATTTTTAAAATTGGTGCCAAAAGTTTCGTTAGATGGAGTACATTCAGAAAAAAATATTTATAACGTTTTCGTGGAGCAATTTTGGTCCAGCGCAACGTTTTGAAACTTCGAAGATGCTTAATTTATTACATATTTTTTTAAGTTTTTGTAAAAAAACAGCTTTTTATACAAAGGCTTGAACATAAACTCCGTTTTACACAAAATTTTAAAAGAACTCGTACAAACTCCGGTTTTAACAAAAACTTAAAAAAATATATAATAAATTACACCTTTTTAAAATTTCAAAACGTTGTGCTGGACCAAAATTGCTCCATGAAAACTTTTATTTTTTCCAGAATGTACTCTACCTAACGAAACTTTTGGCACCAATTTGAAAAATAAAAAAAAAATATTTTTTTTTCACCAAATGCACTACGGATGCAAACTTTAAGCGCTGGTTGCGCCCTGAAGATGACCTTTAAAAATTTTTTAATATTTTTTCCCGTAATCAGCTCTTTACTAAGCATCATTCTAGGGGTATGCCCTAAAATTTTTCATTTTCGGGACACGCTAACCTACACATTAGGGTGTAGCAAAGTTTCCTTTGTTCAATATTAAGACAAAAAAATATTGGACCTGGGGGGCAATATCTATGGGTTTCTTTTTAGACTTGAAAAAAAAAACAAAGTGAAAACAAAATATTATTTTTTTAGCTTAAGATTCTGGCTCGAGGTCATTATTTTCTTTACTAATTAAAACCATGATATTCTCATAGCATAATTTTTAAGAAAATTATTTTTTCGTTTTAAATTTATTTATGCTGGTCATCTTTGCAAGACTTAATCGGCACGTGTTTCGGAATTTGTCAGATTCCATTGTTGGCACGCCATAGTGATGAATAACTCTAATATGGATTATTACACTCACAACAACATATAACATATTGTTGTAGTCCAATGGACTATCATATGTAAAATTGTTTTAAATATTTTTGTTGGTTATTGACAATCGCTGCCTTACTAGTGTAGTACAATTTCTTCGTCTTTCTAATTCCCATTGTGGATAGAGGCGAATATGTATTAATATTTTAGTTTGTGCACAAACGATTTGTGATTAGACTCGTTTGCTGCTTTGTAGTAAATCGTTTATATTTTTGCTAAATAATCTTGACAATGGAATCTGACAAATTCCGAAACACGTGTCGAAAAAGTCTTGCAAAAATTACCAGCATAAATAAATTTAAAACAATAAAATAATATTCTTGAAAATTATACTATGAGAATATTATGGTTTTAATTAGAAAAGAAAATAATGACCTCGAGCCAGAATAAACATCCTTAAAATATTTTTTTTATAATTTTTTTTTCATCAATCTTTTTTATAAATTTTTTTATTACATCAAATTTTTTTCATCATTTTTGTACATTAAAATATCAGTATCTTTGGAAAACTGGCAACACCTAACATTTGTGTCTAAAATATAGACCATGTCTGGCAACGTTTGCAAAAATAAGTACTTAGATCAGAATTGATGAAGGAGAGGAAGAAGAATAATGATTACTAAAAATAAGTTTATTTACATAAAATAGCAATAACAACACTTCTGTTAGAAAAAAAACTACAGCAACAACACCACTCGAATTGAAAAAATCAGATTTAGTTGATACTTGCTTAACAGCCTTCGTGGCGTATCGGTCTAGAGTGATTGTACGTTACAAGCAGTTAATAGCAAAGTATTACAGATGATGATGGGTTCAATCCTCGGCGGCTGCGATCTGTAAATAATTTTCACATATAGAGTTCTATTGACTATTAACTAAATAAATTTGACATTAAAAGTTTTTCTGAAGATTATTATAACTGGATAATATGAAACTAGTAAGAAACAAACCAGGATGTCTTAAATTTTTAGAAAAATTAAATTTTTCTTTCACACTTTTCTCAATTCAAAAACCATATATAAAAAATTTTTCTTTTCATAAATTTTTTTTTCATTATTTTCTCATTTTTTTTTTTTTGCTAAAATTTTTTTTGCTTTAAAAACTTTTTTTCATCAAAAAAAAATTTTTTTATTAAAAATTTTGTTTTCATTAATTTTTTTTTATCATATTTTTTTTTTCGTGAAAAATATAATTTTTTCCAATTTTTACCAAAACTACTTTTTCACAAACTTTTCATATAAAAATGTTCCATTTGTTTATCAAATGTACATAAAACAAGTGAGAGTGTTAAATTCTTCAGTGCTGAGTTTTTTATACTCTCCAAAATGTAAAAACATTTTTTTGCACTCATTAAGAAAATTTACAGCTTTTTTGGTGGACTGCATCTTGCTTTCCACAAACAGATGGACGGATGTATTTATATAGCTAGAGTGTCTTAGAAATGGGTCAATAGCCCAGTCGGCCAAAAAAAATCACACCTGACATACTGCTGACTCTCCCTTTATAAAATTGCTGACATCTTCATACAATTTTTCAAAATGTCATCAATGACATGTCAGCAGTTGGTCAGCGATTGTTAAAACGAATTGTTAGTGGCCACCGAAACTGGTGCTTACTGCTGACCAACTGATGACATGTTTTGTCAGCGATTTCATAAAGGGAGAGTCAGCAGTATGTCAGGTGCGATTTTATTTTGCCAACTGGGAGTATATAAACTTAATGGGGTCCTCGACTGATATTTCAATTCGTTTTGCATAGAATGGAAAATTATTTTTTTTTTTCTAAAAAAAACTTTGCTTTGGCAAGTACATTCAAATCTTCAGCAAAACATTATCATGATTTAATATTTTGGGCAAGAGTACAAAATTCGCAGGCATTTTTTTTTTTCCAAAAACGGAAACAGAAAAAAAAAATTTACAGACCAAAAAAAAAATTCTTTTACCTTAAAAGCAATTTTCCTGTTATGTCCGAATATTAACTAATATTTTTTTTTTGTCACTTATTGTTAGTTTGGAATTTTCCGAATTTTGAGTTAAAAAAAAAAAAAGGAATTTAACTACTTTGCCCTGCATGCCCTATATTTTTGTTCATTAATACTGATCCAAAAAGACAACTAACATGGGAAGTCTCCCTAGTGTCACCCGCGGATCTTTATGGAATTTGTTTTATTTTGTAGATCAGAAAAAATAAAGGACAATTATTTTTTTTTTTAACGGCCCAAATTCATATTTAGGTGGTAAAAAGGAGGGGAAGACAAGGCCATTTTTCATTTTTTTTTGGTTTATCTCCTATATTATGCAAAGAAAACTAGTCATGTTACATACCAAATGAAATTTGGAAAACCTATCTACGTGTACTAAGAACGTGTCCAAACAGGCACAACTTTTCGTCATATTGAGTAAAATACCAAAATTTTAGGACATTTTTGTTAATAAGTCGAAAAATGTTTACTTCTTTGACCCGTTGTTAGCACCACGAGATAGGTATTTTTAATACCTTTAATCTGATACCACACATGCCTATACTAGTTTTGTTTAACCCTGCTGTTAGGTTAGAAAAAACTTACGTATCTTAGGTTAGTGGACCATTTGGTCAATACTGCAATATTCAAACAAAATAACAATTTTAATATAATATTTGTTTATATATTGGATCATTTATACCTAAAGACTATTATTTTAAGCTTAACTCAACGTTAGAGTTGGGTGCGTGACTGAATTTTGGCTCACGCTCACGCAAGAAATATTATTATCGCTCATGAATCACTCACTCGATTTTTTTCTTTACTCACGCTCACTTACTACTCACGTCAGTAAAACTAAAATAAGTTACGCTCATGCGTGACTCACGTGATTCATAATTACGCTCACCCCAATTCACGCAATATTTACTTACAAATACACAATTTTAAGGAAATTAAAAAAAAATGTTTTTCATATATTAGCAGACCGTAATTTGAATTTTAACTGAATGCAAAACGAAAAAAAAACTAAAACTATAAATAAAACTGAAAGCAATACAAAAGAATTATATTGAATCACGCAAGAAAAATGGCACTCACGCAAAAATTTGGCTCGCTTTCTAATCACTCACACATAAAAGTTTTGGAATCACACTCACTCAAGCATGACTCTCGTAATTAAATAGACTTTCGCTCGAGCGTGAGTCACGCGTGATTCAGTCAACCACGCAAATCACGTGACCAGCACCTTCCTCTACTCAACACAGCTAATGTAAAAATTTTTTGAAGGATTCCCTTTTTTCATTTTCTTTACTTTAGAGATTGTTTTGTATTACTATTCAACGAAAGGTATGTCAGTTTTGTGTTCTCCTATAATTTCTAATAATTCATCTCATTTAGGTGGCGTGGATATTGCTGATCAAATGGTTGGTTCCTACAGCGCAAAACGCACAACAAATCGATTGTCTAACGTTGTATTTGCAAACATACTTGATATCCCAGCAAAACCTTAAAATGGTAACGGTTATGTAATGCATTACCATGCACTAATTTTCGCCTACCGCTTACCATAGGCATTAACTTTATTTATTTTTCATGCATTATGTAAAACTCATGCAATACTTTGAGTGATATCCCAAACAAAAAGCATCAATCCAATATAGGGTATTGTAAGGTTTCCTAATTCTATACTGGATTAATGATTTTTGTTTGGGATAAGACTCAAAGTAGTGCATGAGGTTTACATAATGCTTGAAAAATACAAAAAAATTATGCCTATGGTAAGCGATAGGGGAAAAATGCATATTTTTGATTTTTTTTTTTGCTATGCATTACATGGTAATGCATTACATAGCCGTAACCATTTTAAAAGTTTTGCCGGAATACCCGCTTTGAATGCGTGTATCCTATTTTCAGAAATCGACGTTTCATGGGCTCCAGCTATCGAAATCGCAGGAGAAAATATACTATGGACCAAATGGTCCCTTAACCTAAGATACGTAATTTTTTATTTTTCTCAGTCCTGGTTTAAGTCAGAATCTAGATTTTTTGTAAATAACATTATTTTATAAAAAGACCCCATGAGCAAAAAAATTAAGCCAGTTTATATCACCGTTCAAAAGTTACAAAGGAAACAATCCAAAAATTGGACCAAATGGGCTTAACCTAACAGCAGGGTTAAATAGGCGTAAATCGTAAAAAACCGACCCCCCCTAAAAATGAATTTGGGCCGCTAAAAAAAAATACGTGTTGAATTAATTTTCGTTCTTAACAACATATCCAAATTTCATGAAGATTGGAGGGTGACACCAGGGAGACTTCCCTTGTAGGTATTCCGACCACAACGATTTTTAAATTCGAAAAAAGAAAATTTTGCTCCACCCTACTACATAGTATACAAAAGTTTTAAACAATGTTTACATTTTTTCATTTGTGGTGTGTCAGTTTGTTGGCTATAACTGTTTACACTGAAAAAAAAATTTACCATTTTTAAAGCATGTTGAACTTAATTCAAAAAAAGGAGGGTATGCGAGGGCTCCAAAGATATTAATTCTTCTTCCAAGTATATTTTTTCCTAAAACATAGTAATGCATTTACTTGAATATATCTTAAAAGTAAGTAAAATTGTACTTAATATAAGTTTAATTGTTTTTATCCAGATGAAAAATATTTTTTTAAAATAAGTAAAAATTTCCTTATACTTACGGATTCTGTTGACCCTGTGGAGTCCCAATGTGAGGACCCTATGGGCCCAAATATATGGGGTCCGCCCATGAGTATGTGCGTACACTATTATAGGGTCACTGTTGATTTTGATCCAAAATTTTGGTCAGAATCGCTCTATCTTGCTTAGTTTTCGAGATATGGGAACGGGGTCTTGAGAAATTTGATCATGGAATAACTCGAAAACTATAACTCGGAGGGCTTTCGGGTCTTCGGCGGTTATATTCTACAAGATAAGGACTACAAAAGTGCCTTTGGAATTTTTTGCGTATCTGCAGTATTTGCAGAGTTATAGGCATTTGAAAATTCCGCGAAAATCAAAATTTGGATTTAAAGTTAGGGTCTCATGGGGTCTCCAGATGGGGCCCTCAGATGGGGTCCCCAAAATACCTTAAGTATTTTTTCCTTAAATTAAATAAATTCTGTCTTAAACTGATGAAGATATGGATTCAAATATAGTCAATGAAATCAGTAAAATAAAGATTACTTTTTTCTAAAATTAAAACAAAAATTGATTAAATTAAAGAAAATGCGTTTTGGAATTAAAGATTAGTACTTATTTGATTCAAGGTCTTGAAAATGTTTATACTATTTTTAAGTAAGTTACGTACTTATTTATTTTTTTTGCACACAATTTAAATTTTTTTCTTTTAAGTAATACAAAATTTTTTAATAAACCCTTTTTTTCTTAAATGAAATCAATTCGTCATAATTGTAAAGAATATTAAACTTAATTTAAAAAAACAAATTAAGGAAAACTTTTGTGCTTTTTTAAGTATTTGCATGTACTATCTTCAAGTTTATTTTCTTTGTTTTAAGTAAAACCACCTTATATTAAGATAAGTTGAAGTAAATTCAAAAAAATTTTCTTACTTAAATTAATAACAGTGTTTATTTAATTTCAGTATAGTTATTTTTTTCAGTGTACGGATTGTAGGGTATATTAATTCTTAACTTATTCCGATTAACCAAACTGACTTGGGAGAACTAATGTTTGGCTTAAACTGATCTTCAAGATAATTTTTTTATCCTTTAAAGCATAGGTTCTGAAATGGTGTGGGGTCGCTGAAATCCTTCTAGAGTTCTTGAAAAGTTTAGTTAACATTATGCTAATAAATAACTGAAATTTCTAAAACATAAAAACAATTAGTGAATTGTCAAATTATGTGTATCTGGCTATGTATCTGGCCTTACTACAATTTACTTTTTTTAATTTTTTATTTTTTAATTGCACTCGAACCAATGGGTTCGTATCCCACCTCGTTGGGTTCTTTAAGGGTCCCCATAGATTTTGACCCAAAACTTATGTTCGTTTCGCTCTACCTTGCTTAGTTTTTGAGATACGGTAATAAGGGGTCTTGAGAATCTTAAAAACTGGATAACTCAAAAACTGTTTTTTGAAAGGCTTTCGGGTGTTCTACGAGTCAAGAGCTACAAAAATGCCGTTGGACCTTTTCTCGTGTTTACCGAGATATGTGCATATATAAAATCTCGGGAATTTCAAATCTTAGATCTAAAATTAGGGTCTTGAGACCCCAACAGTTATGCAGAGCTAGGCTATTCCATAATTATTTTTGGAGTCTTTCTTTGAAAATTCCATCCATTTCGCTCTATCACGCTTAGTTTTCGAGATATCGCCATTTTGAATTTTTAACTAAATTCTAAGAAGTTATTTACTAAATTCTCAGAAGTTATTAACTAAATTCTGAGAAGTACACTTCCTCAATTCAAAGAAGAGAAATACGATGAATTTTTTTTTTAGTAAATTTTAACTAAACTTGAACTAAATTGTTTTTTAAGAAATATGTCTCAAAAATAAAGATACGTTTCTTAGATTTGTGAAAAATTTCTTTGGCAGTAAGAATTTTTTTCCTAATTTTAAAAAAATTTCGTTTAAAGAAAACTATGAACTTATTATAAGTAAATGAACTAAATTTTTTTCCTCATAGTTAAGAAAATTTCTAATTTTTTAGTTAAATTTAACTAAATTTTAGGAAAATTCATTATTATTTTTAAAGACATTTTTTCCTAAATTTTAGTTATGTCTTCTTTTCAGTGTATTTATAAGTAAATGAACTAAAAATCTTATGACCATTATAAACTTAAAATCTTGTGACCATTTTTTCAGAAGATAAAAATCAAAATTTTTATACTTTTTTAAACTACAAGTATCAAGACTTTCTAAAAAGTAATTTTTTCAGAATATTTTTTTTGGTGAATGATCCTGCATTTCATACTTCAAGTTTTTTAAGCCATTTTTTCAGGAGATAGAAAAGTACCAAAGTGCAATATTGACCGTTTTGTCCTATTAAAATCTAAATTTCATAAAAGAGCTTTTTATAATTATCATACATTTTTTATTTACAAGTTTTTTTTTGCTCAAAAAAAAAAACTTGTCAAATTACTAGAAAAAGTCTCGTAATCCCATTTTTCCAATATTTGACAGTTTTCCTTGTTTTTTAACAAACAATTTTTGATCGAAATTTAATTTTTTTTGTAATTTTAATTTTTTTTTTGTAATTTTACAAATTTTCAATGTTTTTTACCAAAAAAATCTAGCAAATTCACGAGAATTCCTTGTAAGTCTTATTGTGTCAAAAAGTTGTAAATTTACAATTTTATTGGTAAAAGGCTTGTAAAATTACGAAGAAGCTCTTAATTTTTACTAGGAATTCTCGTAAAATAGGAGGTAGCAAAAAATCTAGTAAAGTCACGAAACCTCCGTGTCTTATCGCGACAAAAAAATATACAAGATTTTCTTATAGAAAAAGTACCAATAAACACTACACTAAAAAAAACACCTCATGATTTAACTATATTTTTTGCTACTTCCTATTTTACGAGAATTCTAAGTAAAAATTAAAGCATTTTTGTAATTTTACATGCTTTTTATCAATAAAAGTGTAAATTTACAACTTTTTTTGGAAAAACAAAACAAACAAGGAATTTTCGTGTATTTAGTTGATTATTTTTAGTAAAATTACCTTGGAAATATGTAAATCTACTGAAAAAGTTGTAAAATTACAAAAAAAAATTTAAATTTCGATCGAAAATTTAAAAAAAAAAAACATGGAAAACTGTCAAATATTGGTAAAATGGGATGACGAGACTTTTTTTAGTAATTTCACAAAGTTTATTTTTTTTTGTGTACTTTACCTCCTACCGGAATATTTTTAAATCAGATCAGCAAATTCAGAATTTTTTAAGAATAATGAAACCTATTCCAACTTGAATTAACATTCTTAATATAGATGAAAACATTTTTTTAAATCATGTGAGTGCAAACTACATAGTTGCATGATATTTAATCAACATATTCCTAGTAAGATGTAGAGCTCATCACTAGTCGTTGTTTCCCACAAATCCTCATATTTATTTAGTATGTCAAAAAGGGATTGCAGGCTTAATTTTTTTTTTAATATGCATTGTTCATTGTTATGGGCTGTATATTATATTCACAAATTAATGTTGTTAAAATTTTTCATCTCATTTTTGTCGCTCTACTACATAGAACTTTTTTTATATTTTCCAAAAATAAAGAAGAAAAAAAACATATTTTACTCTTTATGACACTTTAACATCAAACATTTTTGATGTGGAAATAACCCAAACAACCAACTAACCCATTTATACAACAACTTTAACAACCACTACAATTTCTACTACCTCTGCTACTACTTTTGGGAGGCATAATTTTTGTATGATACACCCCATTTTCAATATGTAGGACAATGATTCTGGGTTGTATGTTGGTATATATTTTTTTTTTAGTTTTAATACTAGTTATTTGCCACAGTAACTCCACAAAAAACAAAAACAAAAACAGATTTGTTCGGTAGAGATAATATTTTTTTTTTTGTTGTACTTTATACAATTCCATAAAGAGCAATAAAAACACTAAAGGCCAGTATTTTAATTAACCTATTTTTAAGAAGATACAAGAAGATTTTCATCTGACACTGGTCTTCAGTTTTAAGAACCCCAATAATAAATGAATGACAAGTTGATAGTACAAAAACATTTATGAAGTATGTAGATATTTACATATTGGACAAGGGATTAGGAGTAAGAGAACACCAAGGCGTCGATAAACATGGTGTATGAGTTGTTTAGTGAAAATTTTAAATTTTGAATGAAGGTGGATTTAACAGAACGAATTACAAACCAAAAACTTAAATTTCTCTAAAATTCTGATTAATTTTTATTAAAAAATAAAAATTGTTTTATTCGACCTTTAAAATATTATATTTTGAGGATGTTTATTCTGGCTCGAGGTCATTATTTTCTATACTAATTAAAAACTTTATATTCTCATAGCATAATTTTCAAGAAAATTATTTTTTGTTTTAAATTTATTTAAGTTGGTCATTTTTGCAAGACTTAATCGACACGTGTTTCGGAATTTGTCAGATTCCATTGTCAAGATTAGTTAGCAAAAATAGAGACGATTTACTACAAAGTAGCAAACGAGTCTAATGAAACTAAAATATTAGTACATATTCGACTCTATCCACAATGGGAATTAAAAAGACGAAGAAATTGTACCATACTAGTAAAGAAGCGATTGTCAATAACCAACAAAAATATTTAAAACATTTTACATATGATAGTCCATTGGAGTACAGCAATGAGTTTTTTGTTGTTGTGAATGAAATAATACCATATTAGGGTTATTCATCACTATGGCATGCCAACCATTATGTTCAAATTCTGATTAATTTTTATTAAAAAATAAAAATTGTTTTATTCGACCTTTAAAATATTATATTTTGAGGATGTTTATTATGGCTCGAGGTCATTATTTTCTTTACTAATTAAAACCATGATATTCTCATAGCATAATTTTCAAGAAAATTATTTTTTGTTTTATATTGTGGATAGAGTCGAATATGTACTAATATTTTAGTTTGTGCACAAACGATTTGTCATTTGACTCGTTTGCTACTTTGTAGTAAATCGTTTCTATTTTTGCTAAATAATCTTGACAATGGAATCTGACAAATTCCGAAACTCGTGTCGATTAAGTCTTTCAAAAATGACCAACATAAATAAATTTAAAACAAAAAATAATTTTCTTGAAAATTATGGTATGAGAATATCATGGTTTTTATTAGTAAATAAAATAATGACCTCGAGCCAGAATAAACATTCTCAAAATATTTCTCTAAAATTTTATTTAAATAGGCGACATTGTCGAATTTGAAAAATATTTCTACAATTAATAAAAAATATTGTAAACTAAAAAACAAAAGTTCGTAAAAAAATTGTCTTAGAATTGGAGTTCAGCAAAAATATCTCGTTGAGTCATTAAAATTCCTTATAAGTTTTAACGCGTCAAGAATTTGTAAATTTTAAAATTTTTTGGTAAAAACTTTTTTATCAGCTGCAAAAATTTCATGAAAAAATTACAAATTTACAAGAAAAAGTTATAAGTTGACAAAAATAATGTAAATTTACAAAGAAAAGTTGTAATTTTGCAAAATAATAGGGAAATTTATAATTTTACGAAATTTTTTGCCACCTCCTCTTTAGCGAGAATTCCTAGCCAAAATGATGAGATTTTTTGTCAATTTAAAAGATTTTTTTATAGACAACTCTACACTTACAAGAAGGTATCTCAACCCTAATGAGCTCGTTTGCATGAAACCTAAAATATATATAAAAGAGACAATTCTTACGTTTGTTTGTCTCGGCTTATAGGCCATATCGGGTAAAAAACTCGAAAATAACCTAAAAATACAAAAACAAAAATACAAACAAAAACGTTAAAAAAATCGTATTTTCAGAGGTTGGTTTAGTTCCTTAAGAGGGACCTTTTTTTGCATTGTTCCGATTTTGGCACGTTTGGCAAATGTGCCAAACGTCAAAAAAATGCCAATTTGAGTACGAGATATTTTTCTTAAAATGCACAACTCAAACCTTGTCTAAAAAGCACTTGCGAGAGTGCAAATAAAAAAAACGTCAAAATGAAAACAGATGTAATTGTTTATGCTGAAATTTCGGACGCGGCAACAAAAATATTTATACAAAAAGAAAATTACAAATTTTTTAGTTATTTTTTGCAAATTATTAACAAAAAGTACACTCACGATATGTAAATAAAAAATGGTGGCAAATACTTGACGTTTAGTAAAATGGCAAATTTGCCAAATACCACACTAAAAATGACAATTTTAATCGTCACTGTGAAAACCCCAACTGTTTTCATTTTCTTAAAACCAAAAATTTTATTAACTTGGATTTGTAACTTCGATAATAATTCACCTCGTGGTGAATAGAAGAAATATTCACCAGCTGGTGAACAAAACATTATTTTTCATAAAGTTTTTTTCATCAATATAATTTTTTATCAATATTTTTTTCATTAGTATTTTTTTTCATCAATATTTTTTTTTCATAAATATTTTTTCATCATTTTTTTTTATCAAAGTTTTTTAATCAATAATTTAAAATTAATATATTTTTCTTATCAATATTCTTTTTCATCAATATTTTTTTTCATCAATGTTTTTTTTTTCATCAATATTTTATTTTTCATCAATATTTTTTTTTCATCAATATATATTTTTTCATCAGGATTTTTTTCATCAACATTTTCTGTTATAAATTTTTTTTTTCTTTAATGTTTTTGTTTCATCAATATTTTTTTAATCAATATTTTTTTATCAATATTTTCCTTTCACCAATATTTGTTTTCATCAATATATTTTTTTTTTTTTGTCAATAGTTTTTTTTCATAAATATTATTTTTTCGTAAATTTTTTTCATAGATATTTTGTTTTCTTAAAAAATATTTTTATAAAAAAGTTTTTTTCATCAAAAACTTCGCTCCTTGGGGTGGTTCGACGCATCTGAAAACGCGAATTTTGAGCTGATTTTTCTGCAGAGCAAAAACTGCTGAATATATCGCAAATCTGAATTCACCAGTCGATTCCAAAATTGTTTGCTATCACCTATTTATATTTAGTTTTAACTAGAAGTACTGGAAAAGTAATTTAAAAGGGGGGGGGGGGGGGGGGAAATTGGGAACTTAAAAAATATTTTGATATATAAATTTCTGTCACGTGATAAATAATTTTAAAACATTTTAGTAATATGTCCTGCTTTTACCAGTCACGGAATATGCGATATTGGCTCGACCGATAACCGATAACAAAAAGATTTTAATAATCTAATAAAAAAATAATTAATTAACGGTAATTATTTTGTAAAAAATGGCAAATCACATTTGGGGTATAATTTTTTTTAACATTTGGAAAGTACCATTAAAAAAAAAAAATACTTTGCCAGTACTATATTTTTGTATCGCTGGCGATTTCTGGTTGGGAATTCTTATGACGAATATGTTTCACAATTTTATTGTAAACTAAAGATGAATTATTTGATTTTTTCTGTAAGTACAGATCGAGCACGGGCTCTAATTATATTTGTTATAGGGGTTCAAGTTGAAAAAATGCAGAAGAAAAATTGAATTTCTAAAAATTATAGACATTTCTGGTATTTCCTATACCGGTTTCAAACACCCCAGTTAAATGTGGGTTTGTCTTGTTAATGAAAACTGTTTTTTATATATGTGAATATTTATAGTTTCTACAGAATAAATTTTTACAGTTTCCAACACTACAATTCTATTTCTAGCAATCTCAACCTCACTTCATACTTTCTTTCAACTTTTTTGTCTCTTACATTATTTCGCAAGGGTTAGATTGAAATAAAATCTGTATGTTTTAAACTAAAGTGAACTCAAAATCTTAATATTTAACTTTAAAAAAATAAAGTTTCAGAGAATTGTGTTTTAATTTTTATTAAATAATAAAAATTAATTATTTATTCGACCTTTTAATTGTGCAATGAAAAAGAGTTTATTCTGATTCGAGGCCTTTTCATGTTCCCCATTATGAATTAACATAACAAGTACTTATGATAACTCTACTTTCTTTATTAGGATATTCTCCCATTAAATACTCATAGAGTTTCTTGCTTTCAAAAATTTTGGCAATTTTCAGGAATGAATTGACGATCGTTTCGGGGGTGTTCCAATTCCCCCATCATCAGAATTCTTTAGAAAATAAGGTAATACTGTTAGCATGCAAACATCAAATATTCATATTCTAAATAATCTCAACTTAGTGAGAAAGCAAATATGATTTTCGAAGTTCCACCAGCATTACACCAAATATAATTTGAAAGCAAGGTATATGCAGTAACCAAAAAAACTTGCTTTCAAATTATATTTGGTGTAATGCTGGTGGAACTTCGAAAATCATATTTGCTTTCTCACTAAGTTGAGATTATTAAAAATATGAATATTTGATGTTTGCATGCTAACAGTATTACCTTATTTTCTAAAGAATTCTGATGATGGGGGAATTGGAACACCCCCGAAACGATCGTCAATTCATTCCTGAAAATTGCCAAAATTTTTGAAAGCAAGAAACTCTATGAGTATTTAATGGGAGAATATCCTAATAAAGAAAGTAGAGTTATCATAAGTACTTGTTATGTTAATTCATAATGGGGAACATGAAAAGGCCTCGTTTCAGAGAATTTTAAAAATTTTCTAGAGCAAATCTATCTCAGTATCTTCTCCTTTTCAAAACAAATATTTCAAACTCAGCTATTTTTTCTTTGTTACTTTGAACAAAAACATTTATTAATTTCAATAGTTCTCAATGAATCCTTGAATTAGCATTAAAGCCAATTGTGTGTATAATTTAAAAACCCCTTTTCTTTTATATGTAAAGAACACTTTAAAAATTGAATGACCATTACTTTATTTGATGTTAAACTTTCTAGTACTATTTAATATTGCACAATATCCAATAATTTTTATTATGGCATTCAACAATATACAGTTGCTAACATAGAGGGTGTGTTTAAACAACACTTAAGTCTTTATTTCAATTGTTTTTTTTTTTTTAATTTTTTTGTTACATTCTCTTCAGTAAGTGTTTGTTATAGTTTTGTGGTAACCAACACACATCTACATATGTATGTATGAATGTTTAAAACATTTGAACACTCAGCAAATGATATAAAAGTGGTTGAGAGTATGTTAGTGATTTAATTGCAAAAAGCATGCAAATATCGTGATTATAATCATACATTGGGATTTACAAACGTTCGTACAACAAACTTTAGATAAATATGTATAAAACTAAAAGACTGTGTACTCAAAGTTGAAAGATTTTTAAATTTAAATGGATTATTTCTTTAATCTATTTTAAATTAAAATTTAATTTCAAAATATTTTACATTAGGTTTGTTTTTTGCAGACCGAATTAGGAGTAGGATTAACTTTATTTAGTTCTCAAAATGGGTGAAATCAAGTCTAGATTTTCTATAACATGTTGATCTAACATTGTAAGCAGTTGATCGGCGAGACACAGTGGATAACTTCAGAATTTTAGATATATTAAGAAATGTTTCTTACTGTTAAAACCTTGTTTGGACTATTCGAATATTTAATAAATAAATTACACAAATCGGTTCAGTCATTCACAAGACTTTAGACATATCGAAATATGTGGGCGTAAACATCTTATGACAACTATTACGAACATTTAAAAATGGTCCAATCGGTTTAGCCGTTCTGCGCTATTAAATATATTAACAACATATCCAAATTTCATGAAGATCGGAGGGTGACACCAGGGAAACTTCCCTTGTAAGCAGAATATACAAAACAAAATAGCCAAATCGATTAAGCCGCTGCGCGACTTTAGGTATATAGAAAAAATATGCCAATTCGATCCAGCCCTCTTTGATTTTTGATAAATTTAAAAGTGAGCGTGGTCAATTTTTCATTCCGTAAAAAGCTAAGTTTGGCTATGACGATCATATAAAAGAAAAGAAAATTAGCTGTTCTCCGAACATAGATAAATCGGAAAAAATGGGCGTAAAATTGGACGTAACAGTGGGCGTAGAAGTGGATGAGTTCAATTTTTCTTTCTTACTTGGATTGTCTTTCCGTTAAAAACTTAGTTGGACTAGCCGAATAAACAAAAAAAAATGGCCAAATCGTCTAACCGCTATGCGACTTAAGGTATACAGAAAAAATGCCAAATCGATCCAGCCCTCTTTGATTTTTGATAAATCGAAAAAGTGTGTGTGGTCAATTTTTCACTTCTTAAAAATCTAAGATTGGCTATGACGAACATATAAAAAAAA